>JAODAL010006177.1:47500-136032 GCA_025379985.1 Phyllomedusa bahiana | reverse complement strand
GACACGGGTTTGGGCCCCATGCCCCAGAAACAACACTGAGTATAATGGCTGGAACACAAAAAAGGGCACAAAATTTTAAAAAGGGTTTTTGTTACTTGAGGTAAAAGAGAAAAAAAAAATTCCCACCCTTACCCAATCCGGGGGTTTCCCTTTTATTAGTACAAAGGGGAAAAAAAAAAACCGTACAAAAAAATGGGACATTACTTACTCAAAAAACAAAACAAAGTGGAAAAATTGTAAAGTGAGTACAAAAAAAACGAAAAGACCCAAAGGGACTAAAATTTTAAATAAACCA
This sequence comes from Phyllomedusa bahiana, assembly GCA_025379985.1. NCBI lineage: Eukaryota > Metazoa > Chordata > Amphibia > Anura > Hylidae > Phyllomedusa > Phyllomedusa bahiana. The sequence goes on along the minus strand of JAODAL010006177.1, from coordinate 135,737 downwards.
ATTTTTTGCTCATCAATCACTGTTTTTAAAGTTAGTTTTTTATAAAAAGGGAGCACAATTACAGTATCTCATTGGGCATATAATCGGGCCCCAAAAATCTTTTGACCTTTCCTCGGGCTAGTTAATTTTTTTTAATTAAATTAAAAATAAAAAAAATGGACTGTTTATGGGGCTCACCCCCCAAACTCATGGAATTCATTGAGAGATAAAAAATCCCTTTTCAAGGAATTTTCAAAAACAAACTTTCTCGATTTAACTTAAAAGAAAAAAAAATGTCATTTTTTTTCTTTCCAGTAGAAATCCTTTTTCGGTTATTATATTAAGGAGATGGGCGAATTGATTCAAACAAAAGTGGAATTTTTTTGGGAATTTCGGGAAAAAATTTTGGGTTTTCGGAACGAATTTCGAATTTTGGGGGTTAACTTCGGTGAAACGAATTTTGCTTTTCATTGAAAAAATGGCGGGCGAGAAATTTCCGGCATGGGGGGGGGGCAAAGCACCGGGGAGGAAGAAAGGGCATACCCCTGCATGACATGTGCAGAGATAAAAGCCAATCAGAGACCGGGGGGGTTCCCTGTGAGTAAACGCACTTTTAAAAAAAAACCGGGGGGCGCCCCCGGGCGGGGGGAAGCTCATACCGCTCTTACTGAAATGTTTGGGAAGGTGCTCCCGCGGGTGATAGCCCCTTTTGAAAACTGATTTTTACACAGCGTTTTTTTGGGGTTTTTGTCCCCGGGCTTGTCTCGGGAAAATTTTTCTCTGAATTTTCTTTTTTCTTTTTTTTTGGGGGAAATTGGATCGGGAAATCCATTTTGCGTCCCTGCAGCGCATTTTTACATTCAAAAACCAAGGGGATCAAGCCATTTCCTGTTGTTTTCATTTTAAAGAAACAGCTTTTTTAAACAAATACAAAAAAAACCCCAACCTTCTTTTTTGGCCCTCCAAAATTCAATTGCGAAATTTTCCCATCCAGGGGTTAATTAAGCGTTTTTTTGCGGTGTGTGCCCCCCAAGAAACTTTTCCTTTTTCAACCCCAAAATATAAAAAATTTTTCCTGTGGGCCTAATTCACAACCCAAAGGTTAATTAAAAACGTATCTCTTTGTTGTTTTGGGGGTAAAAAACCCACGCAATTGTAACACGCTAAAAAAGGTTTCTTTTTTTTGTGCGGTTTTAAATTCTTTGGGCCCCAAATTTAAAACCGGGGGTTAATTAACCCTTTGTTTTGGGGTGGGGCTGACCCCAAGAAACTGTCTTTTAAAACGCCAAAATATAAAAAATTTTTTCTGAAACCCTTTAATTCAAAAAGCAAAGGTTAAATTTAAAAACTGTATCTCTTTGTTTTTATGGCTAAAAAACCACGAAAATTGTAACACGCTACAAAGCTCCCTTAAGTTTGTGGGGCCCCAATTTTTTGGGTGAAAATTACACCCAGGGGTTTAATTAAGCTTTGTTTTTTTTTTGGGTGTGGCTGACAAAAAAAAACCGTCTTTTTCAACCCCAAAATTATATAAAAATTTTTTTCCCTTGGGCCAATTCAAAAAGAAAAGGTTTTAATTACAATGTATCTCTTGTTTGTGTGGAGTAAAAACACGAAATTTGGTTAACACCCTACCCCAAAAGCTACTATTTGTGGGGCTAAATTTTTTTTTGGCGCAATTTACATCCGGGGGTTAAAATTAAGCTTTTGTTTTGCTGGTGTGCTGACAAAAAATAAACCTTTTTTTTTCAACGCCAAAAATTTTAAAAAAAAATTTTTTCCCTTCCCAAATTTCACAAGCAAAGGTTAATTAAAACCCTGAATCTCTTTTTTTGTGTGGGTAGAAAAACCCAATTGAAAACACGCTACAAAGCTATTTTTTTTTGTGCGGCTCAATTCTTTGGCGAAATTTTTCACCGGGGGTTTTTAATTTAAAAGCGTTGTTTTGCTGGTGTGTGACAAAAAAAACCGTTTTTTCCCAACGCCAAATATTTTAAAAATTTTTTTCCTTTTACCCTAATTTCACAAGCAAAGTTTAATTACAATGTATCTTTTGTTGTAGTGGAGAAAGAAAACCCCGCAATTGTAACAGCTAAAAAGTACTAGTTTGTCGGCGGCCAATTTTTTTGGCGCAATTTAACCCCAGGGGTTTTAATTAAGGTTTTTTTCTTGGTGTGCTGACAAAAATAAACCTTTCTTTTTCAAGCAAAAAAAAAAAAAATTTTTTTTCCTTACCCCAAATTCCACAAGCAAAGGTTAATTAAAAATTTGTATCTTTTTGTTTGTGTGGGCGTAGAAAACACGAAATTTGTAACACGCTACAAAGCTACAAATTTGTGGGGCTAAATTCTATTGCGAAAATTTAAAAATCCGGGGGGGTTAAAAAAGAAAAAAGGGGGTTGTTTTTTTGCGGGTGTCCTGCAAAAAAAAACCTTTCTTTTTCAACGCAAAAAATATAAAAAATTTTTTTCCTTAGCCAAAATTTCAAAAAGGAAAAGGGTTAAAATTTAAAAACTGTACCCTTTTTGTTTGTGTTGGCGTAAGAAAACACCCCAAATTGTAACCGTTTCCCAAGCTATTTAATTTTTTTGGGGCTCTTTTCTTTTGCGAAAAATTTACACCCGGGGGTTTAAATTTAAAGGGGCGTTGTTTTTGCTGGGGGGCTGAAAAAAATTTAAAAGTTTTTTTTAAACCCCAAAAAATATATAAAATTTTTTCCCTTTTAGCCAAATTTTCAACAAGAAAATTTAAATTTAAACAATTTGTATCTCTTGTTGTGTGGCGTAGAAACACGCAATTGTAACACCGCTACAAAGCTATTTGTTTTGGGGGGCCCTCAATTTTTTTTGGGCAATTTAAAACCAGGGGTTTTAATTAAGCTTTGTTTTGCTGGTTTTGCTGAAAATAAAAAAAAACCGTTTTTTTTTCAACGCCAAAAAATTTTTAAAATTTTTTTTTTGGTAGCCAATTAAACAAAAAAGGGTTAATTAAATTTTATCTTTTGGGTTGTGTGGCGTAGAAAAAAAAACCCCCTTTGTAACACGCTACAAAGCTACGGGTTTGTGGTGGCTCAATTCTTTATTGCCAATTTACATCCAGGGGTTAATTAAGCGTTTTTTTGCTGCTGTGCGCCCAAAAAAAAAACCCCGTCTTTTAAAACCCCAACCCGGAAAAATATATACAATTTTTCTTGTAGCATAATTACAAGCGAGGGTTAATTAACCCTGTTTGTGCTTTTACATTTGGGTAAAACACACGTGCTTGAAAAGGGACACATTAAAAGGGAAAATTTTTCCTGGCCATTTGTGGAGCGCAATTTATATCCAAAGGGTTTTAAACCCAAGCTTGTTATTTGGGTTATTTTGGAGTCAAAAAACAGGGGGTATATTTATCTTATAAAATTTACCTTCATAAAACCCCAGTGCCCTGTACATTTTGAAAAACAAAAGTCAAAAACAGAGAGGGGGCAGGCTTTCGGGCAACTGCAGTGGCAGTGGCAAAAATTTTTTGAAAGGGGCCCCAGGTCACAGCACAGAAGGGGACATCGCAGCGGGGGCCCACTCGGTGAGGCCACAACTCCCGCTGTTTTAAAGGGGGCCCGTTTTTGTTTTTTTCACCCAAACCCCAAAGGGGTTCTTGTTTGGGTTGATAGGGCCCATCCTCTTCCTCCCAGATGAAAATCTAAAACCCCACCCAAAGAGTCGGGGGGAAACCCTCAGACAAACAATTTATTTTGGCACCCCCGGGGAAAAGCGGGTCAGCGGCCTCACCTTTTTCCCAGGCCCGCCTCTGCCCCAAACCCCAATTTTCCCCTCACCAAAGGGGTTTCTAATGTGGTCGGGGCTCAGCGCCACTATTTTACGGGGGAATGAACAATTTGAGGAGGGAAAGTCATGACCAGCTACTTGGCACGAAGAAAGGGGGCCCCTTTACCCCCAGCTTTTTTGCAGGGGGGGGCCAAAGTATAGTGTGGGAGAGGGGCATGGGGGGGTCATGTGGTGAGAGGTCAGCCTCGGTTCCCAAGACCGGTGTTTGGGGAAACAGTAGTGACAAATGAAACACAAATAGATGTTGATTTTAGCGCCGGGCCCACTTGGGCCGGGTGAAAAAGGGGCTTCATCTTTCTAAAGGAAAAGGGCGTCAGTTTGGGCGGTAAAGGCACCCGGCGCAGCCAAAAGTGGGTTTGTGGGGGCCGTGAGCCCAGCGGGGTTTAGCAGCATGTGAGGTCGGGAGCCAAGCCCAAAGGGGTAGAAAACCCCCGTTTCGCAGGCCCAAAGGACAGTACGGCACAGGGGCCTCAGCGAGGCGGCGGCGGCGGTAGTCGCTCCGAGCGGGGCGTTGGGGGGAAATTTCAGTACTCGGGCGGTGTGGCAGTTCTTTGCTAAGCCCCGGGGGGAGCCAAGGGAATATGGGAAATTGTAAAAATCTGGGGGGCGGGAAAGTAAAGCGGGGCCCAGGGAGCTAACTTTTGGCACAAACGGCCCTCGTTAACACATGCAGCGTCACCACCCGGTCCCCCGGGGAGAAACGGGGCTCAGATGTGGGGGGGTCCTTTCCTGCCGCTGGCAGCAAGCACAGCGGCCATTGGCACGCATGCCATTTTCGGGCCAGTCAAGGCTCCACCACCTCTGCAGAAAAGGGAGCTGTTTCTTTTGACATCCCCTCCCCGGGGGCCAGATCTCCTGCTCCTCGCTACTCATGGGCCAGCAGTCCCTTTTTGGAGGCCCATTTGGGAAAAAAGAACAACGTAACGTCCAAAAATCCTAAGGTGCAGCAAGGGTGACCGTTGGGTCCTGGCCAATTAAATTTGGTTTTTCGCAGTCCCCCCCCTTTCCCAAAAGGTGGACTCCCGCCCATTCAAGAAAATAATGGCTTTTTGCCCAGCCGAGATGGGGGAGTTCCAAACCGGGAATTTCTTTTGCCCCAAAAAAAGGGAGTACCCCGCCCCTTTAATAAATAAAGTAGAACAAAAGTGGGTCAGTCCTTGAGGCCCTTTTCGGTTTGTTCCAAGGTACCCCGGCAGCGTGACGTTTTGGAGCCCGTAACTTTTGGTCCCGGGCCAGTACATTGGTTCCCCTTTAAAGGCCCACTGGGGTGAATTTTGCTTCCTGCCCGGCACCCCAACAACTTGGAAAAAACGCCGCTTTCTCCTCCACGTTTTCAAACTGCTGCTCCTGCGGCCCAAAGTTTTCCGGGCCTCCCCCTCCCCACCACCACCCCCCAACCCCAGCCTCCCCAAGTACTGCCCATCATACCACTTGTTTTAAAGGGGACGCGGTTTTTCCCCGCATTTTACACCCAGCTTGCCTCGGCGAACGAAAAATCACACAGGGGGGGAAAATTCCCCGCCCTCATGGCCCGCAAGAAATCGATGTGTGGCTTTTCCCCCGCGCCAACTGCAAATGGAAACCCAAAGGTACGGACAATGGGGGAAAAATGGGGTCTGCGCCGCAACCCCAGGGGGGAAGGGGCCATTTGGGCCCTGCAAAGGCGCAGTATTTTTAATCTGGTTTGTAAAAAAGGTTCCTGAAATCTTCCCCCATTTCAAACATTTTTAAAAAAGGCCCGGAAACTGTGCCCTGCACTTTATCCCTTCAAAAAAGCCAGGGGAAAAACCCCCCTCGAGGGTTTCAGCGGCAGAACGGGCCCACCCCCCAAAAACCCCTTTATATGCTTATGTTTTCCCCCCGCTGGGAAATTCCGGGCCCGCACATGTTGGGGACCGCTTTTATGAACAGAGAAAGGCCATTAAAAGATTTTTTTTTTGATCCAGGCAACAGAAGTAAAATCCCCTGTGTTTAAATTTGATTTTCAGCCAGTTGGGGAGCTCAACGTGCACCCGCCCCTTTGTTGGGCCATTTCGGGAGGCCACCCTTTTTTTTTGCGTCGCCCGGACTACGGGATTTAAAAAAACGTCAATTTTCCCCTGCTTCCAAAGTCCTGGAACAACGAAAAATTCTAAAAATTGTCTGGGCAAGGGGAAATGGAGATGTGGCGATTAAAATCCGTGGCCACATTAAATCCGGGGGGGGGGACTGAAAAGGAGGGGAGGAGGAGGAGGAGGCATTGGAGAGAAGGGAATTTTCTGGTGAAATTTAGTGGAATTTTTTTCTACCCAGGTTTACAAGAGGGGGGAGGGGCAGGAGCAGCTGGGGAGGTGGATGGAGATGAGGAAAGGGGCCAGGCAGAGAAATCCCCCAAACACCCGTGGCAGTATACCCGTGGAAATGGGGCAGGGAGCCCCCCGGGTCACTATTTGCAGATGTCCCCCAGCGGGTTATTTTCCCCCGGCTAGTGACAGCCGAATAGGGAGCATTCCCGGGAAGGGGATGACTTCTGGGTCTCCACCCTATTGGACCCTCGCTAACCCCCCCAAAATGGGAGCCTTTTTCCCAGCTTTGGAGGGAAGAAAAAACTCAAAAAACTATAGGGAAAAACCTCCGTAATCGTTGGGGGCCGCTGCCTATGTTCGGCATCGTCCCTCCTCTGACAAAGGGCTACCGGGGGGTTTTCCCCACGTAAAGTAAACTGCCGGGGGCTGCTGGGGGGAAGGTGGGGGGGTAAAAACCCTTTCCAGTTTCCCCAGAAGTAAACCCAAGTTGGGAAGGGCACTAATGAGCGGGTTCCTTCAAACCCCCCTAAGGGGGGGAAAATCCCACCCAACGCAGCAGCAGCAGGGACCTTTGGGGGCATTCCCTGAACCAAAAAGGGTTTTGGGCCCACTTGGGAAAAGCCCCTAGCCCCCCAGGTTTTGAAAAATCCCTGGGGCTAAATGGGGGAGCCCAAAATGGAAAATTTTTGCCCAACTTGCCATTTCAGTGGAGAAACTTTCCCCCCCGGCCAGTTTGTGGCTCAGAAACGGGGTTCAGGGGCGGGGGGGCCATCGTTTCCCCAAGGAAAACCCGCTTTCCCGGGAAAGTATTTAACGCGGGCCTTTTTTTCAAAATGAATCGGCCTTTTGGAAACGGCCCAAGGATTCCACAACCCCCAAAGCCCCTTTAGGGTCAGTCTGGGGGTTTTTAAAAAATACCTGCCTCAGGGGACTATTTGATTCCGCCCCCCCGCCGATGCCAAAAAATCTTCTATATTTTTTTCCATCTGCCCACCACCCCCTCTTTACCAGGGGAAATGGTATTTTCCACCCACCTCAACACTTGTCTTTTTGCCACTCTATGGGGATCATGCCCGCTGTTTCGTTGCTGTTGCCGTGGACATCCCAACTGGGGTCATTGTTTCCACTCTGCGGCCCCGGTACCGGGTTTTTCCAAACCTTTCCCGAATGTTTATTGTGCCACTCTATGACCTCATGCTGTTGCCCTGTCTCAAACACCTCCACTCTCTGTCATTGTGGGCCCCTTGGGCCCCGGGGCCTCCCTGTGGGTGCCGCCCGTGACCTTTCCCCTTTTCAGTCCCCTTGTGCCGCCCCTGTGGCCTAATACTTTTTTTGCCCCCTTTCAGAAAGTCATTGTGCCACTTTCTGACCTCCCTGCTGCCCCTGGACTTTCCCGTCTGCCCTCCCACACGTGTCTTTTTGCCACTGCTGACCTCTTTCTGCTGCCGTGGGGCTGCCGTGCCCTCCACAATGTGGCCTTACTCCCGTTTTTTTTTTTTTTCCCAAACCCCCGAATTTGTCATTGTGCCACTTTTCTGACCTCATTGGTGCTGATTGGGGGCTGCTGCCGTGCCCCCACACTGTTTTCATTGTGCCACTGTCTGACCTTTTGCTGCCCGCTGTTGCCCCCTGGGCCCTTGGGCCCCCCACACTGTGTTTAAATTTTACCAAATCTTTGGCCCCACTCCTTTTTTTTTCCAGGGCCCGAATTTTTCATTGTGCCCCCTGCCCCGAAAATCATGCTGCTGCCCCCGTGGACCCCACACTTGGGCTTGTGCCACTCTGCGGCCCGGTACTGTTTTGCCCCTTCCCGAAAGTCCCTTGTGCCACTTTTTTCTGACCTCATGGGTGCTGGGGGGCTGCCGCCCCCACCTCCCCACTTTTTTTTTTTTCCCCCTAATGTTGCCCCCCTGACTCTCAGTTTTTTTTTTTTCCCCCCCCCCTTTTGCTTTCCATGCTTTTTTAAAGGGTACGTTCCTCTTCAGTTTTTTTTGGTTTAGTTTTGCCCCCCTAAGTGCCCAGGGCATTTTATATGAACGATTCTAAAAGGGGCCCGGCCCTCCCTTTGGTTTTCATACTAAAACACAACATTGTATGAAAACCAAACCCCGCCCCCTTCATATTTAGCATGGCACAACGTTCTACAGAAAAATGCGGCTCTGGGCACCCGGGAAAAAAAGCTGTTTTTTTTTAAGTGATTGTGCCCAAGGGAATTGGGGCCGAAACGAATTTTGTCGGAAAAATTTTGGGGAAGTTTTACCGTACCGAATTTTTGAGAAATTCGGGGCCCTCTCCCACTTATAGTCAAAAGCCACCAATTTGGGGAAATTTCCCAAAAAAATTATTAAATTCCCTTTGGGGGTTTAGTTTTTTTGGGGAAAATCAAAGGGCAGAAACAGTTACTGATACAACCCTAAATGTTGTGAATTCTTACCGAAATTCTGTAAATTCTTGCCTAAATTCTGTAAATTCTTACCAAAATTCTGTAAATTCTTGCCTAAATTCTGTAAATTCTTACCTAAATTCTGTTAAATTCCCCTTTTGGCTTTTTCAAAAAAAAAATTTGGAAAAAAAAACTTGTTGGTTTTTTTAAACTGACCCGAGCTTAAATCCGGGGGTTTTTTGGAATTTTTTGGGGGGGAAAAGAAGGATCAGAAATTTTATCATAATTGCATTGTAAGTGACAGTTTTAGGGGTTTCATGACACTTAAAAATACTAAAAAAAAACAAAATTTTTAAATCTTTTAAATTATAAAAACAAAAAAAAAAAAATTGCTGTTAAAATTAAAGGGGTTGTTCCCCATACGGGATTGCTGCTTTTTTTTTAAAGATCTTGCAAAAAAAGTCACTTTTCAATAGGGGTCCCTTAACAAATGTCCTACCTTTTTCCTAGATATCCCCCCTTGTATGGGGTGCTCAGTCCTTTAGGTTTGCTTTTAGATAAAAGGCCTGTTTTTAAACTCTTTCCCGATAGGGTGCCAGCCCAAAGGTTTTTCTATGCTACGACCTGTAAATTTTTCTCCGATGGGTGCCACACTGGGGTCGCTATAGCCACAGACCTGGCCCTTTAAAAAGCAGACTAGAAAAACCAGTAAACCCCCCCCTGAATTCAAAGTGAAACCCAGAAAACGGACGAGGGGAGAAAGAATCAATGTAGTGAGACAAAAAACCCTTCAACTACCCAAAAACCCTAATTGAGTTCATCGCACTTACTGCTTCTTTGAGCATTTAGTTGATTTACGTTAGTTGCTTTCTAGATATTGGATGGGTGTTGAGGAGCGTGTGGACAGTTGATCAGACAGGGTAAGAATTCTACAACCTTTTTTGACCCATTTGGAAAATGTTTTACTTTTTCCAAATCAAGTCTCTGGCTCCATGTGTGTGACCCCCACATTAACACTATGGGTGACATGTATGATCGGGTTTTTCACCCTTTTCTGGCATACAATGCACCTAAGTGAGCGGCTACGATGTCTAATGCACCTAATGAATTAGGTGTTAGGTGCATTGTTCGTAAGACTCAACACTTTCTAATGCGCCTAACATGAGGGGGCGTTCTGGAGACGTTCTGGGGGCGTCGCGCCACACTCGTAATATTAGACACATACAGTCATATGAAAAAGTTTGGGCACCCCTATTAATCTTAATCATTTTTAGTTCTAAATATTTGGGTGTTTGCAACAGACATTTCAATTTGGTATATCTAATAACTCATGAACACAGTAATATTTCCGGATTGAAATGAGGTTTATTGTACTAACACAAAATGTGCGATATTAGTTATTAGATATATCAAATTGAAATGGCTGTTGCAAATACCCAAATATTTAGAACTAAAAATTATTTAGATTAATAGGGGTGCCCAAACATTTTCATAGGACTGTATATGAATGTGGTTCAGTAAAACCAGGCTCATTACTGCTCGGAGAGGCAGACCTATGTCAATGTAATCTGCCTGAGCCTGAGGAGTCGCAGTGGAGATAGATTTACTGTAAGGCCGTGTTCACACGGCTTATTTCGCCGCGGATTGGCTCCGTACTGCGCGCCGGATTTGCGCTGCAGTACGGCGCCAATCAGTCGGAGTAATTACGGTAATCCACTGCTCTCATAGAGAACAGTGGATTCCGTCGCTCCTACCCGCTCGGCAAATCCGCCGCGGGGGGAGAAAGTGACATGCACATTATCCAGGCGCAATACGCGCTGTGGATAATGGAAGTCTATGGGGCCGGCGGGCAGCGCCCCCGCATCTTATTCAAGCCGGAATTGCGAGCGCAATCCGGCTCGCAATTCCAGCTTGAATAAGCCGTCTGAACGAGGCCTAAGGAGCATAAATGTCCAATATTTCTCAACTTTCACCAGTACAATAATAAAAAGTAATTTCTGATAATTATCAAACTTTATAAAATGTAATTATTTAAATTTCATGAAAAATGTGATCATATAAATTAATATAAAAATATCTCCTATAAAATGTATTTAACATTAATAGAATCTAAAACTAATTTTACATTAAAAAACCCAATGATGATGTTGTTCAGATTTGTATATTTTAAATTTTTACTACATTAAATTTGAAATTTATTTTTGCTGCTCTCACCCTTTATTCTACATACAGCAGGAGCCGGCACAGCACAGGTATTGCTGGGACCTGTGGTCCTCCAAGCAGGATCAGTGCCATAGTTTCTATCACTGACATGTTATTCTAATGAGTTCTCTTATTTCCAGCCTATCTATGGCCTTTATACTGTACATGTTTGGGGCATTACTAATGTGCCTAAGTTCCATAATGCGCCAAACACACAGGAGAGGGGCGGGAACTTTAGACTCCATTTATAATCGCACAAAAACCACTTTCATACATCAGGCGCATTGTAGATTGAAAATGAGACTCGAGTATTCACTTTGACGCGCCTCCCTTCATACATGTCGGCCTATGCATGATTTATTGCATTAAATCTTTTGCGTCTGAGATAGGATAATTACCTTTTGATGTTGTAAGCCTAACACCACCAAATAGATTCCTACTGTTTAAACTTGGATTTAAACAGGGTCAGCTCTTGGTTTAATTGTTCCCAACTGCTCCTGCTCTCACCGTAACTCCAGGATTCTCCGCTGGCTAGTCGGTTCTCATAATCACTATAGCAGGCGTGCTGAATGCCGCTCCCAGCTCGGGCACGCAGTCACTGTAGCACTTGAATCCAGTAAGGTAAAATGAGTAACTTTATTCATCTACATATATAAAACAGCAGTACGGCCAAATAGGTTAAACAATACTGTCACTGGCTAACGCGTTTCGAGCTACACTAGCTCTTGTTCACTGTGAACAAGAGCTAGCGTAGCTCGAAAAGCGTTAGCAAGTGACAGTGATTCTTGGAGCCCATCAATGGAGTTTATTCTTAGGGCCCACCAGTGGAGTTGATTCTTGGGGCCACCAGTGGAGTTTTTTCTTGGGGCCACCAGTGGAGATGATTCTTGGAGTCCACCAGTGGAGTGTATTCTTAGGGCCCACTAGTGGAGTTGACACTTGGGGCCCACCAATGGAGTTGATTCTCAGGGCCAAACAGTGGAGTTGATTCTTGGGACCCACCAGTGGAGATGATTCATGGGGCCCACCAGTGGAGTTGATTCTTGAGGCCCACCAGTGGAGTGTATACTTGGGGCCCACCAGTGGAGGTGGTTCTTGGGGCCCGCCAGGGGGGATGATTCTTGGGGCCAACACTGGGGTAGATACTTGTGGCCCACCAGTAGAGTTGATTCTTAGGGCCCACCAGTGGAGTTGACACTTGGGGCCCACCAGTGGAGTTGACACTTGGGGCCCACCAGTGGAGTTGATTCTTGGGGCCCACCAGTGGAGATGATTCTTGGGGCCCACCAGTGGAGTTGATTCTTGGGGCCCACCAGTGGAGATGATTCTTGGGGCCCACCAGTGGAGATGATTCTTGAGGCCCACCAGTGGAGATGATTCTCGGGGCCCAACAGTGGAGCTGATTCTTGGGGCCATCAGTGGAGCTGATTCTTGGAGCCCACAGGTGGAGTTGGTTCTTGATGGCCACCAGTTTAAATGATTCTTTGAGCCCACCCATGGAGTGGATTCTTTGGGCTGACCAGTGGAGTTGACTCTTAGAGACCACCAGTGAAACTAATTATTAGGACCCACCACTAGTGATGAGCGATTACGTTGACTATCGTCATCGGGTCGATAGTCGATATCGGCAATTATCAAGATGATTTCCGATAGTCGATAATAGATTATCGCCGATGACCGTTAAAGTCTATGGGAGAGGAACAACACCTTCATTCTTACAACCAAACAGGGATGGAGAAGCTGGAATTAACATCCACAACAGTCAAATGGATACATGCTACATCTTAGGCAACACGCTTAGGTTATAAAAATCACAGAAAAAAAGTCACAGACCATTCACTATCCTTGTCTTGTACCACAGCATGACCCTTAAACCTGCATGACCCACAAATTAAAAAGTGTCAGAAGGCAGTATTATTTGAACCATCATTTTACTTGAACTGGACATTGACTATGCCTGTCCTGGAATGCAGCATGACCCTTAAATCTGTTTGACCCACAGATTAAAAAGTGCTAGAAAAAGGAGTCTTTGAACCACCATTTTAGTTGAACTGGACATTGACTATACCTGTCCTGGACCGCAGTATGACCATTAAACCTGTCTGACCCACAGATTAAAAAGTGCTGGGAAAAGGAGTCTTTCAACCACAATATTAGTTGAACTGGACATTAACTATATCTGTCCTGTACCGCAGTATGACCATTAAACCTGTCTGACCTCCAGATTAAAAAGTGCTGGAAAAAGGAGTCTTTTAACCACCATTTTAGTTGAACTGGACATTGAGTAGACCTTTCCTGGGTAACCTACATCTGTTCAATTCTTCCTGTACCTCCCTTGTACAATTCAGAGGAATATTTGTATCAGCTATTTTGTACATGCCAGTTTTTTAATAGTTTAACTTTAGAAAAAACATTTTTAAAATAGGATGGAATCCCAACACGTCTTTGTTTCTCTTTTTTTTAATTGTATTAAATGAGTTGTTTCACTACAGGGATTGCTAGCTATTTTAAAGATCTTGCAATAACAAGTCATTTTGCAATATGTGTCCATTAACAGTGTCCTACCTATTCCTATTTCTGACAGCACCATCACCCTTGAGCCACTTTTGACAATTTTGAAGAACAAATGTCTGTTACAAACCACATTTTTTAGAATAGGACCTGTAGTATAACTGCATTTCACAGCAACATGCCCCCAAAAATTTAAAACATGACCCTTGAGCCACTTTTGACAAATGTAAAGAACAAATGTCTGTTAGAAACCACATTTTTTAGAATAGGACCTGTAGTATAGCTGCATTTCACAGCAACATGCCCACCAAAAAATTTAAAAAACATGACCCTTGAGCCACATTTTGACATATTGTTGAAAGAAACAAATGTCTGTTAGAAACCACATTTTTTATAATAGGACCTGTAGTATTGCTGCATTTCAAAGCAGCATGACCCAAAAAATTATAAAAATGACTTCTCAGCCACTGTTAGAAATTGTGATGGAGAAATGCCACTTAGAAGCCCCATTTCTGTTCCAAAGCACCATGATTATCGCTGTATCTCACAGCAACATGACCCCAAAAAATTATTCTCAGCCACTGTTAAAAATTGTGAGGGAGAAATGCCACTTAAGAGCCACATTTCTGTTCCAAAGGACCATGATTATAGCTGTATCTCACAGCAACATGACCCCAAAAAATTATAAATATGACTTCTCAGCCACTATTAAAAATTGTATCTCATCAAAGCAACATGACCTCAAAACCATTGACAATGCGAAAAATTCTAAAGATAAAGTGAGTAAATGGAATACGGTTTTGTCATGAAACCTTAGTGTCTTTTACAGTCTCCGCACTGCAAAACCAGCAAAATGATCTTTTGGGAACTGAGAATAAAAATTGCAGAGAGAAATGATCATTTTAAAAAACATTTTTCAAGAGGACCATTTCTGTTTGAAGAGGAATGTGAAGTAGACCGGCAACTTATCGACCTCGGCACCTCCGTGCCTGATTCATCTTGATGAAAGTCAAACGATCCACATTATCTGTGGAAAGCCGGATGCGTTTGTCTGTAATGACTCCTCCAGCTGTGCTGAAGGTCCGCTCAGATATGACGCTGGCTGCTGGGCAGGACAACACCTCTATGGCGTGGCGAGCGAGCTCGGGCCATTCATCCATTTTGGATACCCAGAAGTCGATTGGGTCCGGAACACATCCAAAAACATTGGTGTTGAGACGCAGATAGTCGTGCACCATGATCTTAAGCTGGTCTCTGTGTGTTGTATGTGTGCCCTGCATTACATGCGTTGGTGAGGTGGTAAACAAAGATTGCCAGAGGTCACCCATTAGGCTTCTGCCACATTGCCTGCTGCTGCCGCTACGGCTACTTGGCACTCTACTGCTGTCACGTCGCTGACGTTGTTCCACCGTGACATTTGAAGAACGTGAAGCAGACAAAACAGATGTCTCCAGTTGATCAATCAGCAAGGTCTCCATTTCCTGCATTTTACTCTCTATTTGGGTGGGTGGAAGGAAAGTGCTGAGTTTTGTTTTGTATCGGGGATCTAGGAGGGTGGCCACCCAGTAACTGTTGTTCATTTTGATGGCCTTAATGCGAGGATCATGTTGGAGGAAATGGAGCATCCAAACACTCATGTGAGAGATGGAGCCTTGATTTCCCAAGCCTCTGGGTCGAGGGGCACTAGCAAACTGATCTTCCTCATCTTCCTTCTCCGCCTCAAATTCACGCCAACCTCTTTCCAAGGCAGGGACGTCGGTAACGTCGGTGTCCAGGAATACCTCCTCCTCCTCCTCCGCTTCCTCCGGCACAGCTTCAACACAGCCCTGACTTGCCTCCGATGATGCACCCTGAGAGCTGATGCGCCGCCTTGCACTAGCCCTGGACCCCGAACCACTGCCTAATGAAGACCGATAAAATTGTGAAACTGTCGGGCCTTGTGAATTCGACGGAGAGAAAGGCTCCGTGTCCGCATCTGTGTCCATCTCCTCCTCCGTCGCTGGCGGGACCTGATGTTTCAGAGTGTCCAACGATCGTTCCAGAACTAAGATCACCACAATGCTCATGCTGACAAGGGCATTGTCCGCACTGACCATTTTGGTTGCTTCTTCAAAACTGGCAAGGATGGTGCAGAGCTCTTTCACCTGCCTCCACTCTCGGTGGCTCAACACCCCGAAGTCCGCACCGCTGCTAGTCATGCTATGTGTCACTTCGTACTGCGTAATGGCATTGCGCTGCTGCCACAATCGCTGGAGCATGTGGAGGGTGGAATTCCAGCGTGTTGCCACGTCAACCATGAGATGGTTGACGGGGAGGCCGAGCTGACGCTGCAACGCAGCCAGGCGGGACGAAGCAGGGCGCGAACGGCAGAAGTGCGAACTTAGACTTCGAGCCTTCCTCAGCAGGCAGTCCAGACCCGGGTAGCGCTTTAGAAATTTCTGGACGACAAGGTTCATGACATGTGCCAGGCAAGGGATGTGCTCCAGCCTACCGATCTTAAGGGCGGCCAGCAGATTTTGACCATTATCGCACACCACCTTGCCTGGCACAAGGTTCTTGTCACCCAGCCAGCGCTCGGTCTCGTTGCAGAGAGCCGTCCACAGCTCCTGACCTGTGTGTGGACGGTCTCCAAGACAGATTAATTTCAACACGGCCTGGTTTCTCTGGGCACTTGAGGCCACCAGAGGACCTTGAGGGAAAGAACCCTGCACCATCCCTGCGGTTTTGAAGAGCGTGCGCCGAGCCTGAGAGCCACCGTCACCACCAGAGACATCCACCCAGCTCACCCAGTGAGCTGTCACAGAGATATAGTGGCCTTGGCCGTGCTTACTAGTCCATGTGTCAGTGGTCAGATGGACTTTTCCGGACACAGATGCAGACAACGCGCTTGAAATTTTAGATGACACGTGGCTGGCCAGGGCAGGGACGACTTTTCTGGCAAAGAAATGCCTGCTCGGCATTTGGTATTGGGGGCAGGCAAGGGCCATGACGTGGTGGAACCCATCTGTGTCCACCAGACGGAAAGGCAACATTTCCAAGGCCAAAAGCCTGGCAATGCCGACATTCAGGCTTTTGGCTTTGGGATGGTTTGGGTTAAAGTGTTTCTTCTGCTCCCAAACCTGGAAGACAGAAGGCTGGCTGCTTGACTGGCCGCTGTACGGCGTGCAGGTCGTCAAACTGGTGGAAGGAGAAGGGGTAGGATGGGTCTCTGGTGGTGCTGGTGGTACTCGGGCGACGGTGGAGGCTGAAGCGGAGGCTGATCCCTGATCATGACCCTGAGAGACATGGGCAGCTGAGGAACGCTTGGTGGTGGCGGAGGAGGAGGAGGCGGAGACAGAGGGTGTGACAGTGGTTTTAAGCCCAGCATCAGTGTGGCCTTTTTTTGCCAAGTGTTGCCTCCATTTCAACTCATGCATTCGCTGCATGTGACTAGACATGTTGGTGGTGGTTAAACACCTAAGATTCTTGCCTCTACTTATGCGTTTACGGCAAAGGTGGCATATGACATCGCTGGGTGAATCAGAGGCTTGCTCGAAAAACGCCCAGGCTTGAGAGGTCCTGGACCTTTTTGACGGCGATAAGCGAGGAGCGGGGTTTGCGCTGACCGTGGCTGGCGGAATCATATCAGCGGACTTCTGCGACCGCCCTCTCCCTTTTTGAGGTGGGACCCATACTGACACTACCCCATCGTCTTCCTCCTCGTCCAGTGATGAAGCGCTCGCAAGCAAATTCTGCTGAAAAGACCACATTGGATCCGCAATGTCGTCATCATCATCATCAACACAGGTGACTTGGTCGTCCTGACATTCTGCATCCAGGAGCTGTGGGCTACAAGCAAGAGGCACTGCAAGGCTTTGCCGACCGACCGGGATTTTTGACCCGCTTCCTTCTCCTCCTCTGATGGCATCAGTAACTGGGCATCAGAGCAGACAAAATCATCCTCTTTGGCCTCTTGATCTTTTAACATGCCTTCTGACCCCAACCGCATTTTGTCATCAAAGAGGTCTTCAGAAAATGGATTATCCACAGTGGTGAGTACACGAGTTGACATTTGGGCTGCCTTCGCTTCATGTTGGACGGATGCTGATGATGCTGATGACGACATTTGTGGCCGTGTCTGGGAGGACGAGGAGGTAAGACTGCTGGATGCAGGTTGCATTAACCACTGAAGAACAGATTGGCGACGCTGTTCATTACTGAGATTCACAGGGCCATGACCCAGCGATGACAGGCCTGACGGTCCTGCAACCTATGATCCGCTGGCTTGCGTGTTGTCGCCAGCACTGGAAGAAGCACCTTCTCTGGTACCTCTACCTACATGTCCTACCCCCCTCTTTGCTCGCTTACCACCTGCATTTCGCTCCATGTTCAGAAATATAAAAATTTGAGAAGGTATGGAAGAGTTTAGGAAAGTCTCATTAAAAGACAGCAAATCACAGCTATTCTCAAATCCCTCTAATTTCCTACAGCCGACTAGGATTAGAAACTGAAAGGTTTCTAGCGAATAGCTGTGAAATGCGGTCTGGTGGAAGAACCGTAAGACAAAATCAACAGTGTTCTTCCTTCAGTCCCAGGGATTTACAACTGCCCAGTAGGACTAGGAATTGATAGTTTTCAACAAAATATCATACAAGTGCGCTATCTGCGCCAAACTGAGATTCAACGAGTCTAATAAAACTATTCAAAAGTTACACGGATGAGAAATTGCGTTTTTTGCAGCAATGAAAAACGAGAACATATGATATAATAATTTTCTATCAGAATTGTCGTACAACGTAACTACAAAATTTATGTATTCAAATAAAAATACAAGGAGGCTCTATGAACAAAACTGGGCCGAACCTAAGTAAAAAAAACACCTATTTGAAATGTATACTGATAATATAAGGTGGGTTTTGCACCTATGAAGTACACCTGCAATTACTAGCGAATTTCTGTATGGTAATAACCGTACAAGATGGGTCTTTGAACAAAAATGGCCTGCGCCAAAGTGAACAAAACCTAATTAAATTGTGTACGGATAATAAAATGTGTTTTTTGCACCTATGAAATACACCTGCGGTGACTAGAAAAGTTCTGTATCCTATTGTACGTACAAAGTGGGTCTTTGAACAAAAATGGCCTGCGCCAAAGTGAACAAAACCTAATTAAATTGTGTACGGATAATAAAACGTGGTTTTTGCACCTATGAAATACACCTGCGGTGACTAGAAAAGTTCTGTATCCTATTGTACGTACAAAGTGGGTCTTTGAACAAAACTGAGCTGCGCCAAAGTGAAAAAAAACTAATTAAATTGTGTACGGATAATAAAAGGTGCTTTTTGCACCTATGAAATACACCTGCGGTGACCAGAAAAGTTCTGTATCCTAATATACGTACAGGTTGCACAAAATACAAGGTAATATTTCACCAAAAACCGTTAATAAAAATCCATTTCAATGCAGGTTCAAAGCAGAGTCTAGGCTGCACAATATACACTCTCCTTTCAAAAGCCTGCCTGTCTGTCTGTGTTCGCCCGCACCCCATTGACCCTCCCCTGCGGCTGGACAGCGCTAGATGCTTCTGTAAAAGTCTCAGCCTAACTAACTAATAACTGAAATTCTGTAATCTACCTATGTTCTAATGTTCACAGCTAAAGGCATAGTTGTCTGTGTGAACAAAGAGAACAGTTTCGCTGAGCTGTCGTGAGAGAGACCGAGCACACGTCCTGCTCTTATGAGACACTGACACAAACTGAGGCTGACCAGGAAGGTATGTTCTATGTAAAACGAGGACATGTGATTTTTCCAGCCAATCACAACCATCCAGATCCCAGTCATGACGTCGCACACACATCTCACCCTGCTCTATTCTGTAAGCTGATTTGCAGGCCGCCCACCTTACAGGAAGCGCGAAAAGTGGCGCGATAGTAATAGATTCTGCACAGCTGTTAACCTAAATTATCGCGTGATCGAAAACGTCCGATCAACATAAAAACCGTGCCGATTTCAACTTTGTCGATAATAATCGCTCAACACTACCCACCACCAAACTTTTTTCTTGGGGCCCAACAGTGGAGTTGTTTTGTAGGGCCCACCAGTGGAGTAAACTTTTCAGTTGTTTTCAACTGTAAATAGTTGAAAACTGAAACATATAGAAAGCTATGTATCTGATGTTAATAATATAGAATATCCTACTGGGCACAAATTGACTCAATAAACAAACAAAATTCCTAAGGTATAATGCATGTAAATTGTGGGTTTTTTGTTCAAATATGAAATGAATGCAAAACCAAAAACAATGACGTAAAATCAATATGTTTTTCATTACAATGATTGGATTTTAAAATGTAGGGAAAGGTAAATGAGAACAATTACCACATTGCTTTGTTGATTTTGCTTTGATCGGGAGATAAAGATAAAAATAAAGATCTTATCCCCTCTTAGAGCACACGAGTTTCTCTGGTTACGAACACCTCTTCCTGTTCTTTCTTATCTCTTATTGCTCTAAGCCACTGTCACTCCAACCTTGGTGAGTCACTCCTTGAAGAGTCTTATCTCTAGGAACAGAAGTTGTTAATTTAAGATATCATTATAAGCTTCCATTCTTTAGAGCTCTGTAGCCTTGTGCACTACACTTTATAAATCACCTGCAGTTCTGTCAGGATAACAGGGATAGCTAGGCACAGAAGAGCTAAAGTGTCAGTCACTGCTTTGGACCTGTCCACAGCTGGTTCAGAAAGTACGAGTTTGAAGCTGGCTGGGGCTTTGTGTCACTGCATGGTGAGACCACCCTTGTAATCGGTAGACAGGTATTTAATAGCTTTGAAAATTTGATTTCCCTTTCTATAAATTGTACCTTATTAAATGTGTGCATTGCTATAAAGACGCTGGTGTATCCCAAATGCCAACGAGCATCACAAGAAGTTTACCAGCAGCAGTCACATGAAAAGGCAAAAATAAAGAGCGTAAATAATAGACTCTCCATAAGATGATTTGGCAAAAGGACCGTGGGTGGACAAAGACAGGTGTATGGTGTGGTGGGTACACTGAATGGAAGTAATAGCAAACCCACTAGCTAATGTCCATAGCGCTGTCTCAAGTTTCCCTAAGGACTAACCTAAGGCCGGTTCACACGGCTTATTCCGCGGATTTGTGAGCCGTATTGAGCGCACAAATCCGCCGTGAATAAGGGCGGGAGGGGGGGGGCGAGGCGGCGGGGCGCCAGCTCGCCCATAGACAATCATTGTTTCGGCACGTACGCGCCGTAAATAATGGCATCACTTTCCCCCGCGGCGATTCGCGAGCGGTGAGCGCAGTCGGATTCCACTTTCTCAATGAGACAGTGTACGTAATTGCCCGGATTGCGCCGTACGAAGTGCAAATCCGGCGCGCAGTACGCCGCCAATACGCGGCAGAATAAGCCGTGTGAACGAGGCCTAACAGCGGAACCTCTATCACTGACATCACACTCACCCTCAAATATGTCCCTAAGCTACAACCGAAACTAACACAGCAAGTAGCTTCAGGACCCAGCAAGTCATTGGATGGACCTAATAGAAATTAGACAAACAACAAATAGATATTTCTCAAAAACGGCAAAGTCCAAAACTGGAGACAAGAAACAAGATGCTAAAGGGTGATACAAGTAACCAGACAATGGACAGGACAGAGCAATCCAACACCATAGAACTAGGCAGGAAAATGAATACAAGACACATACGAACAGAGCTTCCATAAGCAATTCCCCTCATGCAGCCCAGCCAGGAGCTTTATAGAGAGATAAGCAATTAATTGTTTCTTCTCTTAACGAGCAAGACTGTGCCAGACGGTCAGCTGATGTACAAAGCAAGTGAGCGACTGCAGCAGAAAGCAAGCTGACCCTGCATCCTGATTGTTAAGCCCATGAATCATGAAAATTTGATTGCCCCAATTTACATAACCACACCCTTTATTTCCATGACCACTCCCACAAATATAGCACCTCTAATAATCCCCTTTATCTCCCCCCTACTATATTGTGCGCTTGATCCAAAATAATTCAACCGGAAGGAAAAAAATGTTTTAATTTTAAATTAAAATTTCAATTATGACCAGGGCCAAGGGTTTTTGCATTTTTCTATCACTATCCTTTTTATCCTTTTAAATTTTTTTTTACCCCTATTTTCTCATATTTTTCTAATCTTTTTCTTTTTCTATTCTTATCTATCTCTTTATTTTTTTATTATTTATTATCTCATATTTTTTACCTTTTATCTATTCTTCTATTATCTATCTACTATATTTTTTATCTTCCTATCAATTTTCTATCTATACTTTTCCTTTTTTCTTTTTTATCTATTATTTTTATATCTATTTTTCCCTTTTCATCTAAATCTATCTACCCTTATCTTTATTTTATCTAATTTTTCTTTTTATCTATCCCCTATCTATCTATCTATCTACTTTTTTTTCTTTTATCTATCTTTTCTTTCCCCCTTTTATCTATCTATTACTTCTTTCCATTCTATCTATTATTTTTTATCTATCTATCTTCACATTATGTGACATTGGTAGTTATTTGAGAAATGAATGAGCTTGGGTTGCAATACGGTGGCAATAGAGAAATTTTCTAGATTTTTTTCCCTTCCCACATGGATTTTGGGGATTGGTGGGTGCCCTTTTTGACTATGGTTCACCTTCTACCTAAACCCCAGTGATTCTAGGGGGAAATTGGTTTATACAAAAAAGCGTTCCCCATTTTCCAGTTTGCCCCTGAGAGTGGACCCTTTAAAAGAAAATAAAATTGTTTGGAAAAAACCCATTTAGCAATCACGGTTCTGATAATGTGAACTTTACTAAAGAAGAAATAAAAAAAACTATTTATAATCAACTTCAATCAGCCGAGCAATCAATGTATTTTTAAAGCCCGCTGATTACTCGGGGGGCCCAGTCTTTTAGCCCCAATTTATATTTTAAAATATAATTTTGTCTCCGGGGAAAGCCAGCGCTGCTTAAATTCGGAAGACTTAAAATGGACCAAGAAGAAATAGTAAAGATGTGAGAATTTTGTAGTTTGGCCCGGGGCACATCATGGTGTGCATTTAAAATTGTGAAAGGTGGGGACCATTATTTGCGAAAGGAGCTCCAACAATAAACATTCCCCTTTGATGCACAAATCCAACACAATTTAAATTCAGTTCTCCCCCAAAAAATAGGGCACTGGTAGTAACCCGCTAGGGGATCTTGCCCTGTGTGCAGGGCCCGCGCGGGGGTACACCCCGGTCTCCTGTACGGGGCCCGGTGAAATAAGGCGACGCAGCCCCCGAGGGCTACATTTAATATGGGGCCCGGCTGGCGCTGCTGAGAGGGGGCCCCCGTCCCGGTACAGCTCATTAATAGCTGTTTTGACTTCTTCCCCCCGCTGTGACCGGAGCGGGGGCCCCCCCTCTTTGACTGGATGATAATTAAATCACTGGGGCTTTTCTCGGGGCGGGCCTCATTATTCAAATTGTCCCGATTCTGTGTGGCCATTACAAATGGCGCGGACAGAGAGAGGAGGGCCCCGGTCCGGTCACAGCGCAGGAAAAGAAGGTGAAAGCAGCTATGTGTATGTGCTGCAGCTGTGACGGGGGCGGGGGCTCCTCTCAGCGCGTCCTCATCCCCTCCCGCCCTGCAGCGATTCTCCCCCAACGTGTGGGGGCCCCCCTCCCTCCGCCCTGATGGGGGGTCCCCTAATCCCTCCAGGCTTCTTTGTGGAGGACCCCCTCCCCTCCCCCCACACACACAAGGTGGGGGGGAAAAGGGGGCCCCCCCACACAAAAAACATGAAGGTACCTACTTCCCCCAAATATCTGGCAAACCCACCCTCCCTAGCTACCGGTACCCACTCCTAGCTACCTGGCACCCACCTCTCTAGCTACCGGTACCTACCTCCCCCGCTCCATCTACCTACCTCCCCCAACTTTCACCTACCTACCCCCCTAAAATTGGCTACCTACCTATCCTCCCCAGTACCTGGCTACCTACCCCCCTATTCCTGGCTACTACCTCCCTAGCTACTGGCTACTTTCCCCTAGCTAATCCACCTACCTCCTAGTACCTCTACTGGTACCTATCTCCCCAGTACCTGGCTACCTACCCCTTTTGCTACCCGCTACCCGGTATTTTCAGAATTGCATTTTTTTAAAATTGGGGGGGGGGCAAAGTGGTTGCTGGGGGGTGGTTTGAGGGGGGGCCCAGATGCTTCAGCTTTGGGGGCCCGAATTTTTTTGTTGGGGCCTTCATTGTGTGGACAAAGGGCAGAGGAGTGAATCTGTCCATTTCAACTGTACTCAGGGCCGGACTGGGTGCCTAGGGCCCCCAGGGGTTGATTCTGGGACCCCAGTTTGGGGTTTTTTTGGGCCCAAGAGGAGTTTATTTTTGGGTCACCCTAAGCACTGTAAAATGACGTACCTGCCTCCGTACCTGCCTTTGCTTTTTGTCTCTCTTTCTATGTTTTTGCCCCTTCTGGGGGTGTATAGGGAGCTCAAAAAAAACTCCCCTCGCCATGTTTAAGGGGGCCCCCCGTGAATTGCCCTATTCCCCCGGGCCCAGTCCCAGCCTGCTGTACTCTAACTGGTTCCCCCTCAGCAATTACTCCTTTTGGCGTTTAGTCCCGGTTAATTTTCTTTACATTGGGGGGTTAAGTAAAAGAAGTAAAACAGGAAGGGGGCCCCCCCTTGCAAAATTAACTTCTATTTAAACCCGGGGAGAAATTTCTTCTTCCCCTTATTTTATTTCTGGATATTTCTCACGGGGGAATTTATAATTGGGGGGGGGGGTTGGCCCTTGTGTAATTATGTTATTTGGGAGGGCCCATGCAGGGGTTTTTGCGGGGGCCATAAACTGTTAAGACGGCTTGCGCCCAAAGGGGAGGGCACTTTTTTGGAAGGGTGTGGGCCCTAAAAAAACCTTATCCCTCGCTCCTCTTGGGCCTTTCCCCGGGATTTCGTCCCCTACCGAAGAAATTTTTCTGTCCTCACTTTTTACCACCCCCTCTACCCTGTTCTGTTGGGCCCCTCGGGGTCAGTCCGGGGCCCTCTCTTCTCTATCTACACTTTGGCCCTGGGTCGCTCATTGCATAATGTTTTCAATACCACTGTATGGATGACACCAACTCTCCATCTCCGACCCAGAATTAACTCTTATTTTCCCAAGAACCCGATTGTCTTGTCTTTTTCCCCTTCTTCCCTCCTCTCCAAAAAATAAATGTAGAGAAAACTAAATTTCATCTTTTTCCATTTCCCCCCCACCCTCCATGATCTTTCTATCATGTAAAATGCTTTTCTCTTCCCCGCTCCAAAAAGCCCGCTGCCTTGGGAAAACCCCTTTGACTCCGCTTTGTCCTTAAACCCCACACCCAAAACCCTCACCTCGCGCCGCCTCCCCCTTTGAAAAAAATCTCTCGCATCCACTCATTCCTTAACCTGTCACTACAAAACTGTGGTCCATCCCCTGTATCCCCCGTCTAGATATTGAAACACCCTTTCTCTGCGGCCCTCTCTAACACCCCCGCTCCCCTCCAATCCATCCTTAACTCTGCTGCCCGTCTTATCCACCTCTCTCCTCCTCTCCTCTCCCTCTCCCTCTCCCAATCCTCACGGGCTTCCCATTCCCCAGCGAATTTTTAAATTTCAAGTTACTAACCATGACCTACAAGGTTCCTACTTCCCTCCATCTCTCTCCCTTTAAATCTTAGATATCTCCCCTCCGCACTCCGTCTTCACGGTTTCTCCTCTGTTCCTCTTATCAGTCTCCAAACCGTCCCCAAGACTTCTCCCTTTGCTTCCCACACCGGGAAACTCACTCCCCCAAACCATCAGACTCTCCCCCACTTTCCCCGCTTCAAAAGCAACCTGAAAACCCATTCTTGGGCCTACAACCTAGAAAAAACCCCGCTGCATTTCACCCCCACAAACATGTCTGCCCTCCCCTTTTTCCCCTTCCCCTTCGTTGTATTTTGTAAGCCTTTTCCGGGGCAGGGCCCTCTCTCCCTCTGTCCCGTTGTTTCAATTTGTCACTTTGTATTGTTTGACTTTTGTTAGTTGTAAACCCCCTGGCCCCAGCGCCCTGGAATCAAGGCTTTAAAAAAAATTTTAAATAATTTAAAAAAAAATTAGGCCTTCATGAATTTTAAAAAAATTTTTAAAAAGGCTTATGGGAGTTCGCTAGGATCTCAGGCCCCCTACTGTATTTTGGTTTCAATTCAAATCCAACTTACTAACCCTTGCATGTGAATAAAATTTGAGCAATGATATTCATGTGGAGAAGTGAAATGGTAAGTCTGGGCCGTTATGCTCTTTTAAAGGGGTTTCACAGGCCACGGAATTCACATCACAATTCCTGGTTGGGCTGTGGAGCGGTTCTATAGAATTATTGCAAAATCGTTTGCTGCTTCCTAGTTTTTTCCTATTCAGTGACAGCTGCAGGAGATTTTTAAAGTGTAGTACACAAGGCTACGGCTCTAAAGTGTGAAAGGGTTTTCATTTGTTAGGGGAAAAAACTTTGTTGCTAGAGTAAGGGTGTGGGAGTGACTCAAAATTGTCGAACGGACTGACGGGGAGCTTTTAGAGAAAAAGAGATAAAGAGAGCAGGGGCGTGGGGGAGGGGGGGCGGTAAATGAGACAATTTGTGCTCCAAAAGGGGGATAAAATCTTCTTTATTTTTGAAAAAAGCAAATAAAACTGCAAGTATTTTTGGGAATATTTTTCATTTATTTTCCTACATGTTAATGCTAATCATTTGGTGAGAAAACCCCCTTAAGGTGCCTCGTTCTTCCAATTTCCTCATGAACCCCGGGTCCCTGTCCCCAACCGTGGTCCACTCCCTTGGGTTTTCATCTTTTCCCCTGATACTTTTCACCAATTCAGAACAGTTTAATACTTACATGGCATAATGAATGAACGGATAAGGGAATAGTGTCAAATAAAATTTTTATAAAGTAGATAATTTCAGATTTTTGGTAAAAAAACAATTTGATGGGAAAACAGTGACATTTTTCCAACTCAGAGCAGGCCTGGGGAGGGAAAAGGAGACACGGCGGGAATTACTCGTTAATATGCAAGGGCGTGCGCCCCGTTTTAAAGAAAAAGCTTAGGCCCGGGGGCTGGCTTTTTGTGCATGCTCTCGTGCAGAGCAAGGCATTAAGATGGATTGTGAACTTTTATTATCCAGGTTTTTTCGGTACTACCCTTTTCTCTTTTATACAAAAAGGGCCCTAAAAGGGGTTTTCACTTAGATATTTGGGAGCGTATGAATAGGGTTTGGTGACATGTGCTCTAACCTGGGGACCCTTTCCCAATTTTTTAAAAAGGGTTTTTTCCCTGGAGTAAATTCAGGCTTGCAAAACAAGCAAATTAATAATAAACATTTTCACCATTATCATTTTAAAATTTTCTGACCATTTTTGTTTTAGCTGCTTCTTGGTGATCCTAGTGCAAAGGCTCATTCCCCCGGGGATATGCCAGTGGGCCTCCCCAGCCTGGCCGCAAAATGCCCAGAATCCTTCTCTCAGGCCAGCTAAGTCAGGTCTTCCTTTTAGTAAAACACACAACTCCCTTGTGCGGTGTTCAAACCCCCGGTTTGTTTCTACCCGTCCCTCTGTACTCCTTAGTAATCACACACACTCACTGCTGACGGGAAATGTGTTCACCTTTCAGGTGCTGTTATTTAATACCCCTCCTTGTAAATTTTTCTTTTTGTAATCACACACACTCACGCTGGGAGAGTTCAACCCCAGGTGTGTTATTTTCTCCCTCCCTGTATCCTTTATAGTGCTGACCAAAACCCTTTAGAAAAATTAAGTTATTTTTGAACTTTCTCAAAATTTTTGAACTTTTAACCCAAAATTTTTCTGTTGTTTTAGTAAAAAATTTTAGTTCTTGTTCGACCCCCATTTTCGTTTTTAGTAGCTTTCTGCCTTTTTGGGGGCCCTCCAAACACCCCTTTTTGCACTTTTGGTTTTTTTTTTTCCCCTCCCAAACACCTTTCTGCACTTTTTGGGGGCCATCCAATCAGTGCGAGCCCGAGAAGTGTCAGGTTTTTCATCACGAATTGTAGGGTTCATTGGTGCTAAAAACTTGACCATGTTATTTTTATTTCACTGTATTGCCTTGTGAAACGCCCCTTTTCAGCTCCTTCGTATGTACGATGTTTTTTGATAGCATTTTCCCCTTCCCTAGCAGCAATGTTGGGAGTTTGGTATTGCGGCTGCATCTTTCCCCCACCAGAAGCTGTTATTTGGGGGGAAATTTTCAGGCCCAAATAAGCCCAATCTCAAAAATACATGGTTTTATATTATACAGAATTTCTTGGATTTGCAATATATCAGGCCCCAAAAATTTTGTTTTTGCTTTTTTAGTAATTGTATAACACCCTCTCCCAAAACTATGGTAAAAAGGGGTTTTGGGCCCCCCGGTGGGGCCCCCTAAAGTGTACCGCACCTCCCATAGCTACGCCCCGTTGCAAGCTTCCTCATCTTTTCCATTAGCCATTAAAAGGAAAAAAGTTTTTTACCCCTCAGTTTTTTTTCTGTGCTCTTGGAGCCCCAAAATTTTTTTCACTAAGTTGTTCCAAGTCTCCAGGTTACTGTTATGGTGGTTATTCCAGTTTTCCTCCCTGTATAGGTTTAAAATTTAAACCAGAACATCTTCTCCCTTGACTTTAAGGGATTTAGTTCTAGTTCAATAGAATTGAACCCAACCAATAAAGTTTAAGGTTTTAAACAAATGAATTTTTACTGCTCCTCTCCTTTTTGAACAATATCCTTTTGTTACAACTTTGTATTTGGCTGCATTCCCCCTGTGAAAAAAAAACCCAATTGTCTACCCACTTCACTTTTCAAACTCTCCCTTGTTCACCATATCCCCTCCCCTTTCCCCCGCCCCCCCATCCTTATTTTTAGCTGGTAAAAATTGCAGGCAGAATTGCCCTTTTTAAGGGGCACATGGGGGACCTTCATGACTTAAGTCATTCGTGCCACCCTTTTAAAGTGCAACTCCTAAAGGTATGCAGAATTTTTACCGAAAGGAAACCAGAAGTGATCCAAGGCAACCCCAAAACCTTTCCCAGCTCCTCACCCCACACCCTATGCCCCCTCTGCACAATATCTTCTCCCTTTCATCCAACCCTTGTCTGCCCTCAGTACCCACGCTGGGCAATGGAAATTTCCTATCCCCCTTCGTCCTTCCCCACCCGACCTCTATCTTCCCTTTTTCACAAATTTAAGACCCTTTTCCCCTTTAAACCCCCCAACCCCCCTTTTTTCATCCCAACCACCTCCTAACTTTTCTCCCTGCTTCTCCCCGCTGCCGGGGACTTCCCCAATCCTGGGGCCCCCGTGGCATCCCCACTGTGGTTAAGGCACTTTTATGACCAAGGGGCCAACTCCATCAACCGCTAAAACCCCAAACCACCCCTAACCCCCCCCCTACCCCTACCCCGTTGGAGCTCTCTGGAATGCACGTTCTTGTGAACAAGTTCCCTTTCTTCTACGCCCTTTTTATCTCCGCAACCAAAATTTTCCCTTGGGGAAAAGAAACCTGGCTGACACCCTCTAAACCCACTTTCCTGCTGCATTTCCCCTATGGGGGTCCAGTTTACCCAACCCCCCCCCTTTGGTAGTAAACATTGGCGGAGATGATGGCCTTCTTCTGTCAGATACCTGCTCGTTTTTCCCCCCATTCCACCTACTTCCCTCGCCCCCCCCCTCCTTCGGGGTGCACTCTGTCCCATCTATCCCCCAACCCCCAAAAGTGGTGTTGTTTTGCCCACTGGCGCTGCCCCCCCATATGACCACTTTGCCCCCGGGGCTATCCCTTTTTTCCCCCGACATCCCAACTATTTCAGGGGGAATTTTAAATCCCAATCGACACTTCCACTCCCTAAAAACAAACCCCTGTCCTTCCTTTTCCCTTTTGGGCCTCTCCAGTGGCCCTTTGGAGCCACTCACAAGCGGCACCACTGGAAACCTCATCTTAAAACCCCCTTTTTTCCCCTATCTAACCTCAAACTCTCCCTATCCTGCCCAATCTGCTCCCCCTTCCTCCTCTCCCACCCCACCTGCCCTCCGCAACAAACTAATACACCCAAGCGGAACTACAAAACCTTAAACCCCCCGCACTCTTGACTCTCTTGCCCCCTCTCTCCATATCTTCTTTGCTGACCAGAGCAGCCACCACATTTACAACCAAAAACCCCCCACTCTTGCCGCGGTCACCCCGCTCACCCACAAAAGAACCCACAAAATAAACGACAACCCTGGCCCACACAGACCCACCAAAAGCTGGGGCGAGTTCCGATGCGACGCGCTGGAAGAAAACTCGCTCCTGAGGACCTGCCTCAACAAAATCACTACACACATTTAATCTGCACTCCCCTCAGCCAAAAAAGATATTCACCAATCCTTTTCCTCCCTTTCTCACAACCCCCCAGACAACTTTTTTCCCTTCCCAACTCCCCTGCGTCCACTGCACCCTCCCCTATCTTCCTCTCAGCGATGATTATGAACCACTTCCAAAATAAAATATCTCATCGCAAGCTTCCCCCCCTCGCCCCTTTTGTTTTTCTTTTCCTGCGGTGCCCTCCACCACCTCTGCACTGCTCTGACTTTCCCTTAACCCGCTTCTCCCGGTCACCCCTGACAAGTCTCTCTCTATTTTAAAATCGAACCTAAACCCTGTATCTTGCCCACTCCCCTCCCACCTCTCCCGACCTTAGGCTTTATCTTTCCAGCCCTCACCCATCTTTTTCAACTATCATTAACCTCTGGCATTTTTTCCCTTTCCCACCTTTAAACATGCGCATCACCCATCCAAAAAACCATCTCTTAAAACCTCCCTTGTCCAACTATCCCCCCATCTACTGTTTCCCATTCGCCTCAAAACCCCTTTGAGCAACCGTCCCATTTAAAACTTTCCTCTCATCTCTCCACCAACTCTTCTTGACCGCTAAAATCTGGTTTCCGCCCCCACCACTCACTGAAACCGCCCAAACCCAAAGTCACCAACGCCCTAGAACCCCAAAGCCTCACCCCACTACTCTGTGTTCTCCTAAACCCTGTCCTCGGCCTTTTGACCTGTGACCTTACCCCCCTAAAATCTTTTCATTCCTGTATAAGTTTTCCCCTTTTTTCCTGATCTCTTATACCTCACTGATGGACTTTCAGCGTCTCTCACTCCGCACCCCCTCCCCCTCTTGCCCGCCTCTTGTGGTGCCCCTCGGGGTATGTCCGGGCCCATACTCTTTTTTTTTCACTTTTGGTCTGGTCGTTTTGCATCACCGGCTTTCAATCCCCTGTTCTGATGACCCCAAAATTACATTTCCGGCCCCCGATGTCCCTCTTATGTCTCGGATCCAGATGTCTTTCGTCCTACCCTCCTTTTCTTCCCCTTTCCCGTCTCTAAACTAAATTGTGGAGAAAACTAAATTTATTATCTTCCCCGTCCCCCCCCCATCCCCCCCCTGATCTTCTTCAATTTTAAAAGGCTTATCTTCCCCGGTCCCAAAAGTCCGCTGCCTTGGGAAAACCCTTGCTCAATCTGTCCTTAAACCCCAATCCAACCCCCCACCCCTTTCCCGTCACCTCCCCTGAAAAATTTCCCAAAATCCGTCTTCCTTAACTTGAAAAAGACAAAAATGCTTGTCCCCTGCCCTCGTATCTCCCCCTGACTACTGCAACTTCTTCTCTTTTTCCCATAGCACCTGCTCCCTCCAAACCATCCCTTTAAATTGTGCCGTCTGATTCACCTCTCTCCTCTTACTCCCCCGCCTCTCCCTCTGCCGTCCCCTTATTTGGCTTCCATTCCCGCGAATCAGTTCAAGCTACTAACCCGTTTCAAGGCTCTCCATAATTCCCCCCCTAGTATCGTCTTAATCTTATTACTCCCATCCCGCAATTCCGCTCTTCACAGGACCCCTTTTCCCCTTTTCTCCCCTTTCAGCTCCTACATAAACCCTCTCCAAGACTTTTCTTGCTTCCCCCACATCTGGAATCAGCCCCAAAAAATCAGACTCTCCCCCCCTTTCACCAGCCCCAAAAAAATAACCTGAAAACCTACCTTTCGGATTGCTATAACCCAAAAAAAACCCTGTTGCACTGTCCGCCCCACAAACTGTCTGCCCCCACCCTTTTGTTCTTACCCCCCCCTGTAGATTGTAAACCTCCGGGGAGGGACCTCTTTCCCCTTTTGTACCCGTTGTTAGACTTATTGTCACTTTTTAATCGTTTGCAATGTTATTTTGTACCCGCCTGAAAATGTACAGGCCTGGAACAAAGGGCGCCCCCAAAAAAATAAATAAAATTTTTTTAATAATAATAAAAAATTAATATTCTCCAGCCCGCCAGTATCCTGCTCTATGGGAGAAAGAACATTACAAAAGCCGTCTACAGATGGGAGCGGCACGGACCCTCTGTCTTTGGTAGTATGAAGCTGTTTACATTCTTCTAGGAGGAGAATAAATCTGCATAAAAATTAAAAATATTTCTCTATACACTGTGACAAAAAAGATTGCAATTAGCCAGAAAAAAAAAAATATTCTACTCTGCTATCAGTAAAAGGCCCGGTAGGAGGTTTTTACGTGGCATTTGCTCAATTATATCCGTCTGACAAGTTGTAAGATATCTACATCAGCAGCACAAAGATGTCTCTTGTCCTGAAAGCTTGTCGCAATGTATCAGTGCAGGTACAAGTATTTTGTTGGGGCTTGTCTGAAGAAGAAGCTTTAAACAACCTAAATAAAATTAGAAAAAAAGTTGTTTTTGAGATAAAAGCCTATTTATCTCTCTTTTACCTCCCTTCTACTATTTTTCTTCTTCACACCCCCTTTTTATCATTAGTATCCACTCCATCTATCTATCTATCTTCTTTTATCTATCTTCCCATTCATCTATCTTCTATCTATTATCTACCCCCTATCGGGTCTATCTATCTTTTATTTTATCTTCTATCTTCTATCTATCCCAATCTGTCTATTTTTTCTCATATCTTTTGTTCTTTTTCTATGTGTCTCATTCTATCTATCTATCTATTTATCTATCTATCTTTAAAAATTCTTTATGTATTTATGTATCTTTCTAATTTATCGATTTGTCCTCATAGTACTAAATTTAATCATTTTAAAGAAAAATATGTAGTTTCAATCTCTCTTTCATATGTCCCCATATGTATTGTATTATTAATCGTTTATCATATTTATCATTCTTCTACATCTATCTATCTTTTCTATTAACATGTATCTATTGAAACGGAGGAGGGGTTTCCCCCTGGGCCAACGCAAGGTGAAGAAGCCCCCCAGGGAACGGAATCAAGTGCCCCCGGTTTCCCGACCCCGCGCAAAGGGATGGACTTGCTGCGGCATGGGCTACCGGTTTTTTACCTGACGTGACTTGTTTGCGACGGGGGCCGGGGTACAGCGTGGTACAAAGACGTAATCCAGAGCTTTGTCGGGGAAGGCAGACGGTCAGGGCAGGTGGCAAAAGGGAAGGTAGGAAAAGAAGCAAGGGACTGGTAAGGGTAATCAAGACTGAACTCCCAAAAAAATCTCTAAAAGCACCAAAAAAAAACACCAACGGACTGGCAGGAAAATGGGGGGGGATACCCTTTAAAAAGAAACCCTCGCCCGACAATAGACAAAAGGAGCCCGGAAGGTAAAGGGAGTGGGGCCCCGGGGCCGGGACAGCAGAGGGATGGGCGGGCAGCCGCAGCCGCCCGCGGACCCCCTGCGAGCTGGGTGACGGGCGCGGGGGGGGAGCGTAGCCCGCGACCCCCCCGACTTATCTTCTTCTATTAAACTATCTCTTTAATGCCAACTCTCCCGTTTTTGGCAGGGGGGGTCCCCCCTTTTGGGGTCCCTCCCGCCCTCCCGGGGGGTTGCATTCCTCCCCCCGCCTGCAGGCGGCCCCGGGGGGCCCTTTAAAAATTTTACCCCCGGCGCAAGAGTAGCGCGGGTTTGCGCAACTCTTCCCGCCGCCGGGCCCGCTCCTACAGGCGGGTGAAGCGGCCGCGGGGGGGCCGCTCACCCGCCGCGGTCTCATGTGCGGGGGGGGGGGCAGGAGGGATCGTCCCCTCCCCTCCCCCCCTGTTGTCCGGCCCCGGGTGTTTGCGCCGCACATACGGGGGGGGGTCAGCGGCGCAGGGGGAAGTGCGGGGGGGGGCTGCGGGGGGGAAGTGCGCGGGCTTGCTTTCCCCCTTCCCCTGCGCCGCTGAGGAGACGGTCGGGGCGGGGCCGGGGCTGGGGAGCCTGGTGGGGTTAAGTGGATTTTATTATTTTTTTTTATTAGCTTTGGGGGGGGCTTTACCTGGCGACAGAGGGGCCCAATTTACCTGGCAACAAGGGGGGCCCACTACCTGGCAAAAAAGGGGGAAACTCCCCGGAAACGGGAGGGGGGGCATTTACCTGGTCACGATGGGGCACTACCTGGTCAAGAGGGGGGCATACCGGGGCTCCCCGGGGGGGGGCATTTTTGGGTTTAAAAGATGGGGGCATACTGGAACAGAGGGGGGCATCCCTGGTTTAAACAATGGGGGCCTCCCTTGGCAACAGGGGGACTTTTACCGGGCTCACAAGGGGGGGCACTCCCGGGCTCACACGGGGGGCACTATCGGGGCAAAAACAGTTTTGGGGGGCATACCTGGCTAACGGGGGTGGGACTCCCTGGCTTAACGATGGGGGGCACTACCGGGCAAAACAATGGGGGCACTATTGGCAAACAGAGGGGGGCCACTACCGGGGCTAACGGGATGGGGGCACTCCCTGGTAACAAGGGGGGCATCCCTGGAAAACAAGGGGGGGAAATTCCCCTTGGCTCTCACGGGAGGGGGGGGCACTACCTGGCTCCAGATGGGGGCACTACCTGGCTCACAGGTGGGGGGGGAAACTACCTGGCTAACAGATGGGGGCAAAACCTGGCTAACAGAGGGGGGCCCCTACCGGGGCAAACAATGGGGCACTCCCTGGAAAAACAGAGGGGCATCTACCGGGCCAAAAAATGGGGGCATACCTGGCAAAAAAGGGGGGGCACTCCCTGGAAAAGAGGGGGGCATTTCCCCGGGGCAAACCTAGGGGGGCATACCTGGCTAACAATGGGGGGCATTCCTCCCCCCAAAACAATGGGGGGCACTACCCGGCAAACCTTTTGGGGGGCATTTACCTGGTTTAACAGAGGGGGGGCAAAAACCTGGATAAAAGAGGGGGGAAATCCCGGGCTACAAGGGGGCACCTACCTGGCTAACAATGGGGGAAACTCCCCGGGGCCAAACAATGGGGGCTTTCTCCTGGCTAAAAATTTTGGCTCTCCCTGGTTTACAGAGGGGGGCATTATTTGGCTACAAGGGGGCATCTCCCGGGGCCTTTTTAAGGGGCGCCCCTTTTTTAGGGGGGGTTTTCTACCTGGCTATAAGGGCATCTACCTGGCTTTTCTTCCCAAGCGTTTATGCAGTTAAGTGGAGTGGGTGTTGGCTTTTTTGAAGGGGCGTGCATTTACCGACAAGATGGGCGTGTCTTCATGCAACTTTATGCGCGGCGCGTACGCGCGCCGCCACTGAATCTCCTGCTTTTTCATTTTAACATTGGGGCAACTATGATTTCCTATCTATCTCGGATCTATCTATCTATATCATATCTATCTATCTCATATCTATTCTCATATCTATCTATTATTCTTTCTATAATATCTTCATAATCTATCTATACTATCTATCTCTTTTTCTATCTATCTATAGTCGTCAGTCGGGGGACAGGCAGACGGTCAGGGGCAGGTGGCAAACAGGCATTGGTCAGGAACGTTAAGCAAGCGGACTGGTACACGGGTTATCAAGGACTGAACTCCAATACTCTCTACGCACAAAACACACCAACAGACTCGCAGGAAGTGCGGGGGCGGATACCTTAAATAGATCATCACCCGACAATAGACCAATTATTGGGACGCTGCCTTTATATTTAGAGAAGCGGGCGTGTGGCGCCTAAAGCAGCGCCACTGGCGCTCGGCGGCCGGGAGCGGCGTTTTACAGGAGCACGGACGGGGTAA
The DNA here is from genome assembly GCA_025379985.1 of Phyllomedusa bahiana. Classification (NCBI taxonomy): domain Eukaryota; kingdom Metazoa; phylum Chordata; class Amphibia; order Anura; family Hylidae; genus Phyllomedusa; species Phyllomedusa bahiana. Next base: position 100,523 of record JAODAL010006177.1, on the reverse strand, counting down.
GGGACGCGGCGCCCGGGCCGGGACGCAGGAGGGGGGGGGAAAATGGGGGGGGTCGCGGGCAGCCGGACCCCCTGCGAGCTGGGTGACGGTCGCGGGGGGCAGCGTAGCCCGCGACCCCCGTGACATCTATCTATCTATCTCGGATCTATCTATCTATCTCATATCTATCTATCTCATATCTATCTATCTATCTCATATCTATCTATCATTTCTCATAATTCTATCTAATCTATCTATCTATCTTATCCTATCTATCTTTCCTGGATCTATCTATCTATTTCATATCTATCTTTCATACTGTATCTATCTATCTATCTTCTGATCTCATATCGATCTATCTATCTTATTGATATCTATCTATTTCAATATCTATCTATCTATCTCATTTCTATCTATCTTATCCCCCCCCCCCCCCCCCACCTCATCTATCTATTCTATCTAATCTCATATCTATCTCCTTATCTATTATCTATCGATATCATATCTATCTCTCTATCTATCTATCTATCTCCATATTATCATCTATCTATCTATCTCATATCTATCTAATCTCATCTATCTATCTATCTATCTCATCATCTATCTATTTCATATCTATATATCTCATTTGCTATCTTATATATCTATCTCTTATATATCTATCTCATATCTATTCTATCTATTTTCTACCTATCTATTCATATTATTATCATTTATCTTTATCTGTCTATCTGTCTATATCTCATTCAATCTGTCTCTATCTATCTATCTATTTTTTTCTTCTTCAATCCATCCATCCACCCAATATTATCTCCATATAAGCCCACACTCTGCTTCCGTTTCCCCATTTTGTTTTCCTCTCCGATCCTCTTGGAAACTCTGCACAGAACGAGTAACCTTTAAACTGAATCTTGCCTTTTGAACAAAGTATCAGAAATTAAATTAAAATCTGGAATTTGTCAGTATTTCCACCCCAGTAAGGTATCAGGACGTCCCTCTGGGACATTTTATATTATTTATTGATGGAGGTATTTTAATAAGTTGTAAAATACCAGTAAAAGTCATGGTGGTACAAGGGACATGTGCAAAAGTCAATACAATCCAATTATTATTGTCCTTGCAGAGAACACGTCTCCTATTTCAGCTGATTCCTCAAGTAATAAGACGTTCTGTGAAGCGTGCACCGCGCCGGCTACAACAACACCAGGCGGCGGCGGCTCAGGTAGGGGCCCCTGTATGATTATGCACAGTGCGGTTAGGATGGCCTCGGCGCTGGCCCCCAGTACATATTTGGGACGACTGCCTTAAATGGAGCCAGGATGAGTTCAGTCGTTCGGTTATTGCCTGACCATAAGACTGATGGCCGCGCTCATCTTCAGCCATATGCTCGGAACATTAACACTTGAGAAGGAGCCAAATTATTTGTAAATAATTTAGAAAGTCTGAGAATTAATGAATTCACTGACTTTGACTTCGGTGCCAAGAGACAAACTTAAACTAGTTGCAGCCGATTTTTATGAAATTCACTCAAAGCATTTGCAAATTATAAAACAAATGGACTGTAATTTCCTTTGAAAAGCAGATAGATCACTCGGCGAGTCCCAGCTGGAGTGTCACATACAAGCGCTTTGTTCTTTTTTTCCCATTCGTCCTTATCTCCTGCGAGGAAATGATTGAAAGGAGGGTTTTCAGACTATTTTAAGAAAGAAAAAAAAAAAAACAAAAAAACTTGTCCCTATTTGTCTCTATAAAGCTGGTACAGGACTCCTGGGACTCAATGCAAAATCTGTAGCTCCATCTCTCACCTACCAAGTACCATCTGTAATATTGTTGTCTTGGATGTGATTGCTCAATCCCCGCAACTTCCCCTCCATTATGTCTGTTGCAGAAATAATCCCCGAAAAAATCTTTGAATGAGGGGGCAAAGAATATAGCAAGCAGAGGATACAGCAGGTTTGAGCCCCATTTGATCAATAATTGGAGGTGCACATGTCTGCACAGGGGCTTGATGGGTAAGGGATCTCTGTCCACTTTAGAGCAGATATTATTGTCTAATAAACTGCGGGTAAATGCTAGAGATAGTGAGTTTCATAGGTAACACTTACTATGAGAGAGACCTAAGGGGATGATCCATGATGAAATATTGGCCCACATACTCTTCTTGCATATTTGCCCTCAGCTGTGTGTGTTCACCCCCGTCACACTCTTTTCCTTATTTCTTATTATATGAAAGTAATGGCTAATAGTTCTCACTCTCTCCAGGCCGTCCACTCGGCAATATATCTATATATCTTGAACTTAGCAACCAAGGTGATCTTTCAGTCCAACTGCTACTCCGATGCCTCTACCCTGTACCAGTCACTACACTGATGCCTCCTACCTGTACAGTCACTACAACGATGCTTTACCCTTTACAGTCACTACAACGATGCCTTTACCAGTAACCAGTCAATACACTGATGCCTCTACCCTGTACCAGTCACTACACCGATGCCTCTTTCCCTGTACCAGTCATCTAAACCAATGCCTTTTACCTGTACAGGTCAACTACATGATGCCTCTACCCTGTACCAGTCACTACACCGATGCCTTTACCCCATAGTTGCCAACTTTTGAAAGTGAAAAAGCAGGAGACTATAGTGGGCGGTATGCCACGCCCCTTCAAAAAGCCACACCCACTCCACCTATGAAAACGGCTTTGGAAGAAAGCCAGGGTAGATGCCCTTATGCCAGGTAGTGCCCCCATAACAGGTAGTCCCTTACAGGCTGGTAGATGCCCCTTGTAGCCAAGTAGATGCCCCCTCTGTATCAGAGTAGAGCCAAATTTGTAGCCAGGTGATGCCCCCCTTTGTTAGCCAGGTAGGTGCCCCCTTTGTTAGCCAAGTACGTGCCCCCTTGTTTTTTAAAGGGGGCAGGTAGTGGCCCCATCTGTTAGCAGTAGTTTTAAACACAACACACAAAAACAAAAAAAAAAAAAAAAAAAAATTTTTTTTTTAAACTGCCCCCATTGTTGCCAGGTAGTGCCCCATTCTTTTTGCCAGTTCGTGCCCCCATCTTTTAGCCGGGTCGTGCCCTCTGTTAGCCAGGTAGTGCCCCATCTGTTAGCCAGGTAGTGCCCCTCTGTTGTCAGGTAGTGCCCCCTCTGTTGCCAGTAGTGCCCCCATCTGTTAGCCAGGTAGTGCCCCAATCTGTTAGCCCAGTTAGTGCCCCCCATCTGTTAGCCAGGTAGTGCCCCTCTGTTGCCAGGTAGTGCCCCCATCTTTTAGCCAGTAGTGCCCCATTGTTTAGCCAGGTAGTGCCCCATTGTTGCCAGGTAGTGCCCCTCTGTTGCCTGGTAGTGCCCCATTTCTGTTGCCAAGGTGTGCCCCCTCTGTTAGCCAGGTAGTCCCCCCATCTGTTAGCCAGGTGGGCCCCCTTTGTTGCCGGGGGGGTGGGGTTCCCCCCATTGTTGCCGGGAAAGTGCCCCAATTTTTCCCCAGGTAGTGCCCCCTCTTTTCCCCAGGTAGTGCCCCCTTTTTTGCCTTTATCCCCCCATTGTTGCCAGGTATTTGGCCCTCTCTGTTAGCCGGTAAAACCCCCCCTAAAGCAATAAAAATAAAATAAAAAAAATCCCCCTCCCCCTCACCAGGCTCCTCCCACGGGGGCCAGTTTTTTTCCCCGATCCCCCTCAGCGGCCGCGGGGGGAAGGGGAGAGCAGCCCGCGCCCACTCCCCTGCAGCCGCGCGTCACTTCCCCCTGCCCCCCGGCAGAACCCCCCCCCCCCCCCCCCCCTTTAAAAAAGTGCGGGGGGCGAAACACACCCGGCCCTTACATACGGGGAAGGGGGAGGGAGGGGGGGAGGATCCCCCCTGCCTCCCCCCCGGGCACTTGAAAACCCGGGGCGGGTGGGGCGGCCGTGCGGCCGCTTCACCCGCCTGTAGGAGGGTCCCCCCCCCCGGCGCAAGAGTAGCGCACCAGCCTACTCTTGCGCCCCCGGTTTTTAAAGGACCCCCGCCGCCTGCAGGCGGGGGAGGAATCCCAAAAACCCCCCCGGGGGGGGGGGAAAGGGGGACCCCAAAAAAGGGGACGCCCCCCCCAAAAAGGGAAGTTGGCAGTATGCTTTCCCCTTTAACCAGTCACACACCGATGACTTTACCCTTTACCAGTCACTACAGGGGGATGCCTTTACCCTGTACCAGCCCACAAAAACCGATGCCTTTACCCGTACCAGTCACTACACTGTTTCCTCTACCCTTTTCCAGTCACTACACCGAGGGCCCTTTCCCCGAAAACGTCACTACCCGATCCCTTTTTACCCTGTCCCCATTCCTACACCGATCCCCTTACCCGGTCCCCACACTACACTGATGCCTCTACCCTGTACCTTTCACTACACCCAAACCCTTTTTACCCGTAACATCACTACACCGATCCCTTTTACCCTGTCCCATTCACTACCCCGAGGCCTCTACCCTGTCCCTTTCACACAGGGAACCCCCCTACCCAGTACCAGCCACTACACGATCCCTTTCTCCCCTGTACCAGTCACTAAAACCCCGATCCCTCTACCCTGACCACACTACACGATCCCCTTTTCCCGGTATCAGTCATTTTAAAACCGAGCCTCTACCCTGTACAATCACTACACTGATCCTCTACCCTGTACCTTCACTACACAAATCCTCTTTCCTTCCCAGTCACCACGGGATGCCTCTCCCCCGTACACTACACCGAGGGCCCCCCCCCCCCCCCCCTTACCCTGAAACCAGTCACTACATCAAACCCTCTACCCTGTCCCAGTCCTACTCGATGAAATCTACCCTGTACCATCCTACCCCAAATGCCCTACCCGTACCAGTCACAAAACACCGATGCCTCAAACCCTTTCCCAAGGCCACATCATACCTCAAACCCGGTAACACTACACCGATGCCCAACCCTGAAACACGCACTGATGCCTTTACCCTGTACCAGCCCACAACACTGATGCCCTAATTCCGTACCAGCAGTACACTGAGCCCTACCCTGAAACCAGTAAAAAAACACTGATGCCTCACCCTTTTTCCAGCCCACTACACAATCCTCTACCCTGTACCAGTCCCTACACTGACCCCTTTACCTCCACCATTTCCTACACAAATGCCTCTACCCTGTACACAAAAACCCATCCTTTTACCCTGTACCAGTAAATTTCACCGAGGCCCCCTACCCTTTTACCATCACTACACCGATCCCTCAAACCCTTTATCAGTCACTACACCGTGTCTCTCCCCTTTCCCCAGCCCACTACACGATGCCTCCCCCCTTTAAACCAGCCCCAACTACACGATCCCCCTACCCGTACAGTCACTAAACCAAATTTAAATGCCCCCTCCCCCTGTACCAGCACACACTGAGGGCTCACCCTGTTCCAGCACTATACTGATGCCTCTACCCTTTTAATTTTAAGGGGGGGGGGGGGGGGGGGCCTTTTACCCCCCCTGAAACCTTTCCCCTTAAAACCAGGACCCTCTCCCCGTACCATCACTAACCATGCCTTTCCATAAACCAGTCCAAATACCGGGGGCCTCCCCCTGTACCTCCTACACTGATCCTCTACCCTTTACCAGCCCACTACACTGATTCCTACCCTTTCCAGTCCAACACCCACCGATGCCTCTACCAAAAAACCAGTCACACACTGATCCCCTCTACCCGGTACCAGTCACTAAAACGATGCCTCTATCCTTTTCCAGTCATTTCACTGATGCATCTACCCTGTCCCAAAGGGTCACTGCACTGATGTCAAACCCTGTAACATCACGCACCGTGCCTTTACCCTGTACCAGTCACTACAAGATGCCTCTACCCTGTATCGGGCCTACCCCCGATGCCCTACCTGTACCAGTCACTGCCCGATCCCTTTTAAACCCTGTACCAGTCAACAATATGCCTCACCCTTTTATCAGCACTACCCAAAGCCTCTACCCTTACCAGTCACTACCCCGTTTCCTTTCAACCCTGTATCAGTCACTAAAACCGATGCCTCAACCCAAACCCGTCCTCCCAATGATGCCTCTCCCCGGGTATCATTTCACTACACCCACCCTTTTCCCCTGAAACCAGTCATTTCACCGTGCCTCTACCCAAAAACCAGTCACTGCACCGAGGCCTCTCCCCCGTATCATTCACTGCACCAAATGCCCTACCCTGTACAGCCCCTGTATAAGTCTCCCCCTGTACCAGTAAACTAAAAAGATGCCTTTTTACCCTGTATCATCACTAAAACCGTTGCCTCTACCCTGTACCAGTCCTAAAAAGATCCCCTCTACCCTTTCAAAAAACTAAAAACCGATGCCTCCCCCCGGAAACCATTTCACACCCGAGGGCCTCTACCCGTACACCCAATGAAACCAAAAGTTTTTTAACCCTGTACCAGCCCACTAAAATGATCCCCTCTACCCGGTATCAGTCACTCACCCAGGCCTCTACCCTGTACCATCATTGAAACCGATTCCTCTCCCCCTGTACCAGTCACGCACCGATGCCCCTCCCCCAAAAACAGTCACACACCCATGCCCCCAAACCCTGTACCCAGCCCACGCCCCAAATGCCTTTTACCCTGTACCAGCCACTAAAAAGATCCCACTACCCTTTTACCCATCCACTAAAACCGAGCCTCTACCCTGTACAGTCACTACCCGATCCCCTCTCCCCCTGTACCATCACAAAAACCTTTCCCTCTCCCCTTATCAGTCACTACCCCGTTTCCTCAACCCTTTTACCCACCCACTGCACCGATCCTCCCCCGAAACCAGCCCACTAAAAAAAAAAAAAATTTTTTGGCCTTCCACCCTGTTTCTTTTCACTACACCCATCCTCTCCCCTGTCCCATCATTGCACCGTTTCCTCTACCCTGACCAGTCACTGCACCGATGCCTCTACCCGTATAAAGTCACGGGCATCGATGCCTCTACCTGTACACACACGATCCCCTCTCCCCGTACTAGTCCCTACACTAAAGCCCTATCCTGAAACCAGTCAGTACCCAAAATCCCCTCTACCCGTACCAGCCCACAAACACTGAGGCCTCTACCCCGGGTTCCAGTCCCTACAACAGATGCCTCTCCCCCTTCCCAGTCCCTACACGATCCTCTACCCTGTACCAGCCCACTACCCCGATGCCTCAACCCTGAATAAAGTAAACCCCCCCACCCGTGCCTTTTCCCCTTTATCCTCACTACCCCGATCCCTTTCTACCCGGTATCAGTCACAAACTGATGCCTCTACCCAAATCATCCACTACCCGATGCCTCTACCCAAACCTTTTCACTACATGGGCCTTTCCTACCCTGTACAAGCCCACTACACCAAAGCCTCAACCCTTTTCCCAGTAAACTAAAACCGATGCCTCAACCCTGTACCTTCACTACACTGAGCCTCAACCCGGGACCATCACTACACGATGCCTCAACCCATACCAGTCACTACACTGATCCCTCAACCCTGTCCCCACCCAAATACCCCCCAAAGGCCTCACCCTTACCAGTCACTACACGATGCCCTACCCTTACCAGTCACTACACCAAAGCCCAATCCTGTACCAGTCACTGCACGATGCCCCAAAAAACCCGTACCAGCCACTAAACGATCCTCTTTTCCCTGTACCAGTCCTCCACTGATGCCCTACTCTGAAAAAATCACTACACTGATGCCTCAACCCTGTACACTAACACCGATCCTCTACCCTGAAACCAGTCCCTACATCGTTGCCTCTACCCTGTACCAGTCACTACATCGATGCCTCAACACTGTACCAGTCCAAACCGATCCCCTCTACCCTTTTCCAGTCATTTCCCGTCCCTCTACCCTTTACCAGTCACTAAAACCCAAATCCCTCTCCCCTGAAAAAAATTTTAACCAACCGATCCCCTCTACCCTGTACACTACACTGATCCCTTTTACCCGAACCAGTCCCTACACAGCCTCTACCCTGTACCAGTCAGTACACTGATCCTCAAACCCTGTCCCAAAGCACTACCTAAAGCCTCAACCCTTTTCCCAAGTCACAACACGGGATCCCTCTCCCCTTACCATTCACTACACTGATGCCTCTACCCTGAAACCAGTCACTACACTAAAGCCTCAAACCCTGTACCAGTCCTACCCCGATCCCTCTACCTTGCACCAGTCACTAACTAAGGCCCTACCCTGTACACTAACCCCGATCCCTTTCCCCCGAAAAGTCAAACACCGATGCCTCTCCCCTTTTACCAGTCACTACACCCGATGCCTCTCCCCTGAAACATCCTCACCGAGTCTCTCCCCCTTTTCCCAAACCCTACCTGATCCTCTACCAAAAACCCGTCCCCTACACCAAGCCTCTACCCTGTTCAGCCCACTACACGAGGCCCCTCCCCCTGTCCCGGGGGGGTTCACTACACGGGGGGTCTCTACCCTTTCCAGTCACTATACCCCCGATGCCCCTCCCTTAAACCAGTCACTAAAACCGTTTCCCTCTACCCTGTACCTTCCACTAAAACTGATGCCTCTCCCCTGTGCCAGTAAACTACACTGACTCTCTACCCTTTTCCAGCCCACTACCCCCCACCATCCCTCTACCGAACCAGCCCAATACACTGATGCATCTTCCCTGTACCAGTCCCGCACGGAGGTCAATCCCCTGAAAACATCACAACAATGACCCCTTCCCCTGTTTTTCATTTCACGGCACCGTTCCTTTCCCCTGTACCAGTCACACAAAAAGCCTCTACCCTTATCAGCCCTACCCGATGCCTCTACCCGTACCGCCACTACCCCGGCCTCTCCCCCTGTATCATCACTGCCCCGATCCCCTTACCCTGTACCAGTCACTAAAATTATGCCCCCCTACCCTGTACATAAACAAACCCCCATGCCTCTACCCTGTACCATCATTGCACCGATCCTCTCCCCTGTCCCAAACACTGCACCGAGGGCCCCCCTCCCCTTTAAACATCACTGCACCGATGCCTCTACCCTGAAACAGTCCGGTATAGTTTCCCCTACCCTGTACCATCACTACAATAAATGCCTCTCCCCGGGGGGGTATATTTTTTTTTTTTTTTTTTTTTTTTCCACTTACACCGATCCCTTCCCTTCCCAGCCCTTTTCAATAGCCTCTCCCCCTGAAACCCAGTCACACCCGATCCCCTCTACCCTGTACCAGTCACTACACCGATGCCTCTACCCGTATCGCCCTTCACCGATGCCTCTACCCTGTACCATCACCAATGATGCCTCCCCTTTTTATCAGTCACTACCCCCAAGGCCCTCTACCCGAAACCAGTCATTGCACCGAGCCTCTACCCGTACCAGTCACTGCACCGATGCCCCCTACACTGTACCAGTCCCCTACAATGATGCCTCACCCTGTATCAGCCTACCCCCATCCCCCTTCCCTGTACCAGTCATTAAACCGGGATCCCTCAAACCCTGCCAAACCTCCAGCAGTTTGCCTCTACCCTGAAATACACTGCACCGATGCCCCCTACCCTGTATCAGTCACTGCCCCGATCCTCAACCCTGTCCCCTTCACTACAATGAGGCCCTACCCTTATCGGGTCACTACCCGTTCCTCTACCCTGTACCAGTCATACCCGATGCCTCCCCCTGTATCAGTACCCCCCCGATGCCTCTACCCGTACCTTTCCCCTACAATGAGGGCCTCTACCCTGTATAGTCACTACCCCATGCCTCTACCCGGTACCATCATTGCCCCGGGATGCCTCTACCCTGTATCAGCCCACTGCATCGATGCCCCCTACCCTGTATCATTTCACGCATCGATGCCTCAAACCCTGTACACTACACTGATTCCTCTACCCTGTACTAGTCCCTCCCTTTTGATGCCAACCCCTGTACCATCAGTAACTGTTTCCTCTCCCCTTTGTAACAGTCACTACACGAGCCTCTACCCTTTTCCAGTCACTACACAACCCCTCTACCCGTTCCGTCCTACACTAAATCCTCTCCCCTACCAGTCACTACCTATCCTCTCCCCCCTGTACCAGTCACTACACCGATGCCTCTACCCTGAATCGTCACACACCAAGCCTCTACCCTGTACCAGTCACTCACCGATCCCCTCTACCCTGTATAAAGTCACTACACTGATGCCTCTACCCTGTACCAGTCACTCCCACCGATCCCTTTCTACCCTGTACCACCCACTGAAAACCATGCCTCTACCCTGAAACCATCACTACCCCATGCCCCTCCCTGTCCCTTCCACTACACCTTTCCTCTACCCGTACCAGTCCTCCCACTCTTTCCCCCTACCTTGCACCCATCACTACCCCTAATCCCTTTCCCCCTGAACCATCACTACCCGATGTCCCCCTCCCCCTGTACCAATCACTACCTGTTCCCCTCTACCCTTTTACCAGCCCACTAAAAGGTTTGCCTCACCCTGTACCAGTCCACCCCTATGCCCCCTACCCTTTTACCACCCACACACCGAGCCTCTACCCTGTATCAGTCACTACACTGATGCCTCTCCCTTTTGTACCATTCACAACCGTTGCCTCAAACCCTGTACCAGTCACTACACCATCCCTCAACCCTGTCCAGCCCACTACACTGATGCCCCCTACCCTGTACCAGTCACTACCCGCCCCCTCAAACCCTAAAAAGTCACAAAACCCCGATGCCCTACCCTGAACCGTCACTACACTGACCTCCCCCTGAAACCACACAACTGTTTCCTCCCCCATCCCCACCCACTGCACTGATGCCTCTACCCGAACCAGCACTACACCGATCCTCTACCCTGTCCCAAAGCCTAAAATGATCCCTCCCCTGAAAAAAAAAAAAAACCAGTCAGTACACTGTTCCCTCTACCCTGAAACCAGCCTACACTGATGCCTCACCCTTTTTCCAGTCATTTACACAGATCCCCTCTCCCCCTTTTTCCCAGTCACTACAAAAGAGACTCAAACCCGGGACCACCCAACAACCTGATGCCTCTACCCTTTACCACACTACACCGGCCTTCCCCCGGGAATAAACCACCCGATGCCTCTCCCCTTACCAGCCCACACACCGTTCCCTTTCTACCCTGTATCAGTCACTCACGGATGCCTCTACCCTGACCAGTCCCACCGATGCCTCTACCCTGTACCATTTCACTAAAACCCGATGCCTCTACCCTTACCAGTCACAAACCTCATGCCTCACCTTGCACCACCCCACTACCAAATGCCTCTCCCGTACCCTTTCACTAAAACCGATGGCTCTACCCGTACCAACACTACACTGATGCCCCCTACCCGTACCATCATTTAAACGTCCCTCTCCCCTGTACCAGTCCTACACGATGCCCAACCCTGAAACCAGTCCCCTAAAACCGATGCCTCTACCCTGTTTTCAGCCACTACCGGGATGCCTCTACTCTTACCAGCCCACTATCCCCGATGCCTCTCCCCTTTCCCAAGTAAATAAAACCGTTCCCTCAAACCCTGAAACCAGTAAACTACCGGGATGCCTCTCCCCCTGTACCATTCACTACACCGACCCCTCTCCCCCTGTACCGGGCCCACAACACCGATGCCTCAACCCGGGTCCCCAGTAAATAACAGAGGCCCTACCCGAACCATCACTATACTGATGCCTCTCCCCAAATACCATTCACTGCACTGATGCCTCTCCCCCTGAAACCAGTCCACTACACCGGGCCTTTCTACCCTGTACCGTCATTTTTACTAAAGGGCCTCAACCCGGACCGGGTCCTGCCACCCGATGCCCAACCCTGAAACCAGTCCCTACCGGATGCCCCCTCCCCTTTTCCAAAGCACTACACGATGCCTCTATCCTTTTCCCAGTCCCAACACTGAGGGCCTCTACCCTGTACCAGTCCCCACAATGATGTCTCTACCGGGTCCCTTTCACACCTAAAGCCCTACCCTGCCCATTCACTACACTGATGCCCAAAACCCTTTCCAGCCCACTAAAACCGATGCCTCACCCGGTACCAGCCCATTTGCACTGATCCCCTTTTACCCTGAAACCCAGTCCTACCCCGGATGCCTCTACACGAAACCCAGTCACTAACTGATCCTCTACCCTGTCCCAGTAAACTACACTGATCCCCTTTTCCCCCTGTAAAATTTCCTACCTGATGCCTCTACCCTGTACCAGTCCTGAAAACTATGCCCAGCCCTGTACCAGTCCCCACTTTGTTTGCATCTTCGCTGAAACCATCACTACACTAAATCCTCTCCCCCTGTACCATTCACACACTAAAGCCCTATCCGTACCAGTCACTACCGGATGCCTCTACCCTGTACCAGCCCACTACACTGATGCCTCTACCCTTACCAGCACTACACTGATCCCCTCTATCCTGACCACACTACACTGTTTTTATAGAACCCTGTACCAGTCACCCCAACCTGATGTAAATTACCCTGTAACAGTCACTAAAACCGATGCCCTACCTTCCCAGTCACTGCCTGATGCAATCCCCTGTACCAGCCCACTACACGGATGCCTCTATCCGTACCAGTCACGGCACTGATGTCAAACCCGTAACATCACTACACTGATGCCCTTTTCCCTGAAACCAGCTTTACACTGATGCCCTTTCCCCTGTCCCAATAAATAAAACTGATCCTCTACCCTGTACCATTAAATACACCGATCCCTCTACCCTGTACCAGTCACTACACGGGTTTCCTCTACCCTGAAACCAGCCCACTGCACTGATGTAATACCCTGTACCACCACTACACGATCCCCTCTACCTGTCCCAAAGTCACAAAAACTGAGGGCATTCCCCTTTAAAACCAGTCACTGCACTGAGGTAAAACCCTGTAACACCCACTACACTGATGCCTCAAACCCTGAAACCGTAAATTCCCTAGTTTGCCTCTACCCGTACCAGTCACGAACGAGGGCAATCCCCTGTCCCCCAGCCATTACACTGATGCCTCTATTTCCTGAACATCACTAAACGATGCCTCTACCCGGGTACCATCACAACAATAAAGGCCTTTTCCCCGAAACCAGCAAAAACCCCTGATGCTCCCCCCGAAACCGGGCACTGCATTTGACCCCCCAATCCCTTTTTACCAGTCATTTCACGTTTGCCTCTACCCTGAAACCAGTCACTAAAACCAAAGCCCCCTACCCTGTATCACCCACAAACACTGATGCCTCAAACCCTTCCCATCACAAACACCGATCCCTCAAAACCCTGTATCAGCCCAACTGCACCGATCCTCAAACCTTCCCATAACTACAATATCCCTCTACCCGGGATCAGTCCACACCCATGCCTCAAAACCCTGTACCGGGCACTAACAAAAGGCCTCTACCCGGGAAACCAGTCACTGCCCGATGCCTCTACCCGTATCAGCACTGCAACCGATGCCTCTACCCTGTACCAGTCACTACACCAATGCCACTACCCTGTATCAGCCCAACAAAACTGATGCCTCACCCTGTACCATCACTAAAACCGATGCCTCTATCCTGAAACCAGTCACTGCACCCATGCCTCTACCCTGTACCAGTCACTGCACCGATGCCTCTACCCTGTATCAGTCACTGCATCGATGCCTCTACCCTGTATCAGTCACTACACCAATCCCTCAAACCCTGTACCAGTCACTACACCGATGCCTCTATCCTGTACCAGTCACTGCACCGATGCCTCTACCCTGTACCAGTCACTACACTGATGTTTCTACCCTGTAAAAGTCACTACACTGACGCCTTTACCCTGTACCGGTCATTACACTGATGCCTCTACCCTGTACCAGTCACTTACACGAGCCTTTCTACCCTGTACATCACTACACCAATGCCTCTATACTATACCAGTCACTGCACCGATGCCTCTACCCTGTACCAGTCACTACACCGATGCCTCTACCCTGTACCAGTCACTACATTGATGCCTCTACCTTGTACCAGTCACTACACTTAGGCCTCTACCTTGTACCAGTCCCTATAAGGATGCTTCTACACCATTCTCCATCATCTGAATCACTGACTAGGGATGAGCGATATTATCAGCAAAAGTTTAAATCGACACGGTTTTTAGGCTTATCGGAAATTTCCGATCACGCGATAGTTTAGGTGACAATCTTACAGATAATCTATCTACTATCGCACCATTTTCAGCGTTTCCTGTTATTTTGGCGGCCATCCAAACAGCTCTGGGGATAGAGGGGGTGAGGAGGATGTACAACGTCACCACTTTGCAGCGTATGGACCTCATTGGCTGCAAAAAATCACGTGACCTTGTTTTATCTATGCAACTGCATTTACTGATTGAGTTTATTCTCTGACTATCACAATACACAGCAGTACAAGTCTGCGATTAAATAGCTGTTCTAACAGCTCTGATATTCTCTTCTAATACAAGAAAGCATACACCTACAGCTTAGAATAGAGTTAATTAAGAATTTCACTTCTTATTTAGTTAGAGAAAATTTTAAGGATATCTACCGGTGTGTGTAGCCGCGGGGCTGCGGAGGAGTGGGGGGGCAGAAGCAGGAGAGGCTTTTGAAAGGAAGGGAGATATTTTGCAGCTCAGTGTGTTCTGTGATCTTGAATTGAAAAATAATAGTTTTTTACCACTTTTTTGGCCAGCAGACCTCTGTCCCTGATTTTTCAGTTCTATTGCAATCACTGCGTGTCAGTGTTAAGAAAAAACGGCATAACTTATCCCTATAACTTTTAAATAGTTTTATTGAAGTCTGTGCGTCTGTTTGGCGCAAGGACTCATTGTACGCAAATTGTTTATACATATTTCCTAGTAAATTGCCCTGAAGTCATGGGGCGAAGGCCGCCGTATTAATCCATATAAAAATTTAAATACTCTTATTCCAGTCATTGCGTCTGGTTGGCACAGAGAGCTCAGTTGTATGCATATTGTGTTGTACATATTTGATAGTAAATTACGCCTGTTGTCAGTGGTGGCAAAACCGCCATATGTAATTCATATAACTTTTTAAAAACTTCAAATTTCACTCAGTGCCTCTCATTTTGGCGCTAATTGTGCATTTGTAAAGATAGTTTTTTTGAAAACTACAATTCCTAGTCCTACTGGGCAGGGTTGTAAATCCCTGGACTGAAGAAGAACACTGTTGATTTTGTCTTTCGGTTCTTCCACCAGACCGCATTTCACAGGTATTCGATAGAAACAATTCTGTTTCTAATCCTAGTTGGCTGTAGGAAATTAGAGGGATTTAAGAATAGCTGTGATTTGCCGTCTTTTAATAAGAGACTGTCAAAAACTCTTCCATACCTTTTACATTTTTATATTTCTGAACATGGAGCGAATTGCAGGTGGTAAGCGAGCAAAGGGGGGTGTAAGACATGGAGGTAGCGGTACGAGAGAAGGTGCTCCTTCTAGTGCTGGCGACAACACGCATGCCAGCGGATCGTCGGTTGCAGGACCGTCAGGCCTGTCATCGCTGGGTCAGGGCCCTATGAATCTCAGTAACAAACAGCGTCACCAATCTGTTCTTCAGTGGTTAATGCAACCTGCATGCTGCGGTCAGGGATAGTCAATGTCCAGTTCAACTAAAATGGTGGTTGAAAGACTCCTTTTTCCGGCACTTTTTAATCTGTGGGTCATGCAGGTTTGAGGGTCATGCTGCATTCCAGGACAGGTATAGTCAATGTCCAGTTCAACTAAAATTATGGTTCAAACAATACTGCCTCCTGGCACTTTTTAATTTGTGGGTCATGCAGGTTTAAGGGTCAGGCTGTGGTACAAGACCGGGAGAGTGAATGGTCTGTGACTTTTTTTCTGTGACTCTTGTTGCCTAATTGTGTTGCCTAAGATGTAGCACGTATACAGTTTGCTGTTGTGGATGTTAATTCAAGCTTCTCCAGCCCTGTCTGGGTGTAAGAATGACGCTGTTGGTCCTCTGCCATAGACTTTAATGGGCATCGGTGATAATCTATTATCGACTAGTGGCATGATAATTGCCAACATCGACTATCGACTCGATAGCGATAGTTGACACAATCGCTCATCACTATCACTGACTCAAGCTCCAAGAACATTCCCATGTTGCACTGGTTCTCTGGAATGTGATAACTTGCATCTTTAGATTAATTTCCACAATCTTAAATTAAATGTAGGTATTCCCTAAAGGATCTTTGTAGACAAGATAATCATCTGTAGTTAACTTCTGTCCTTTTAATATCATTTTTCCTAAAAACCTTATCCCGTCATTCAACACTGTCCCACTCATTCTATGCACCCTAATACACTTCATATCTGTGCAAACACAGTTACTGACTGTCGACTGGATCGTGCCTTATGCACCTACTTTATGAGTACTACCTTATTTTAGAAAAACATGACTGAACTATGATACAAAACAAGGGCTTTAAGCTCTTTGTTGCCTCATAGATGGTAAGCTCTTCTGACTAGGGCCCTTATTCTTCTTAATAGAATTGTTGATTTTAAAGGGCTGTTCCTATCTGAGGTATTTTTTCCATATCAATGGGATAAGTCATGAATGTCTAATAGGGGCACACACCTACCTTAAGAACAGGCCTCTGGGACGAATGGAAATTTTCGGGGAAATGTTCACAAGATAGGCACGGGTCTCAGCTGTGGAATCTGCACCTATCAGACTTAAATGGCATCTCCTATCAATTTACCATAAATGCCTGGGATGAGTACAGCCCTTTAATGATAAAAGACATATGTTTTATTTATATTTATTATATATATATTTATGGCACATCCTATTGATTTCCCATAAATTCCTGAGGAGGTAACAGCCATTTAATGTTAAACGACACATTTCCATCACATTCAACAACTGGAAAGAAGAAAATATCTTGGACATTTATGGTGTAGCAATAGGATATTCCATAATGTCTGATAGGTGCAGGTCCCCTTTCTGAGACCCACACCTTGAGAATTGGCACCATAAAGTTTCTGTGCAGAATGGAGACATTTTGGAGATGTTCTCAAGATAGACGTGGGTCTCTGAGGTGGGACTTGCACCTATCAGTCATTAGTGGCATATCTTATTGATTTCCCATAAATTCCTGAGTTAGTAAGAGTCCTTTTATTATAAAAAAAGACACGTCTATCACCTTTAACCAAGGGAAAGAAGACATCTCAGACATTTATGGCATATTGATAGGATATGCCATGATGTCTGGTAGGTGCAGGTACCACCTTTGGCATCAACAGCTATCTTGAGAATTTCCCCCATAAAATTTATCTGCAGAATGGAGACTTTTGGGCGAATGTTACCAAGAAAGGTGTGGGTTTGGAGTTTGAACCTGCACCTATCAGACGTTTATAGCAAATTCTAACAATTTGCCATAAATGCCTGAGATGGGAACAGCCCTTTAATGATAAAAATCTTATGTTTATCACATCCAGCCAATGGAAAGTAGACATCTCAGACATTTATGGCACATCCTATTGATTTCCCATAAACTCCTGAGGAGGCAACAGCCATTTAATGTTAAACGACAAATTCCCATAACATTCAACAACTGGAAAGAAGAAAATATCTCGGACATTTATGGGGTAGCAGTAGGATATTCCATAATGTCAGATAGGTGTAGGTCCCCCTTTTGAGACCCACACCCGAGAATTGCCACAATAAAGTTTCTGTACAGAATGGAGACATTTTGAAGATGTTCTCAAGATAGTTGTGGGTCTCCGAGGTGGGACCTGCACCTATCAGTCATTAGTGGCATATCCTATTGATTTCCCATAAATTCCTGAGTTAGTAAGAGTCCTTTAATTATAAAAAGACATATGTCCATCACCTTCAACCAAGGGAACGAAAACATCTCAGACATTTATGGCATATTGATAGCATATGCCATGATGTCTGGTAGGTGCAGGTACCACCTTTGGCATCAACAGCTATCTTGAGAATTTCCCCCATAAAATTTAAAAGCAGAATGGAGACTTTTGGTTGAATGTTACGAAAAAATGTGTGGTTTTTGAGTTGGAACCTGCATCTGCAATCAGACATTCATAGCATATCCTATCAATTTGCCATAAATGCCTGAAATGGGAACAGCCCTTTAATGTTATAAGACTTATATCCTTCAAATCAGACCACTGGAAAGAAGACATTGCAGACATTTATGGCATATCCTATTGATTTTCCATACATTATTGAGATGGTAACAGCCCTTTAAAGAAACAAGACCAATGTCCATCACATTCAATCACTACAAAGAAGAAAACATCCTAGACATTTGCAGCATATCGACAGGATATACCATAATGTCTGATAGATCCAGGACCCACTTCTGGGCCCAACTTCTTTCCTGAGTATTGCACCCCTTAAAGTTTAAGTGCATAATGGAGACGTTTTGGAGATGTTCCCAAGATCTATATGGTTCTCAGAGGTGGGACCTGCACCTATCAGTCATTAGTGGCTTATCCTATTGATTTCCCATAAATTCTTAGAGTTGGGACAACCATCTATCCTATCAATTTGCCTTAAATGCCTGGGATGAGTACAGCCCTTTAATGATAAAAGACATATGCCCATCACATATCAGACCTACATGGCTTATGGATAGGATATCCCATAATGTCTGATAGGTGCAGGTCCTATTTCTGGGCCCCACATCTTTCTTGAGAATTTGTCCCCTAAACCTTGCAGAATGCCCACTTTTCAAGGATGTTCCCAAGAAAGATGTAAGTTTTAGAGTTGGAAACCTATTCTATCAATTCACTATAAATGCCTGGGATGGAAACAGCCCTTTAATGATAAAAGACTTATGTCCATCAAATCAGACCAATGGAAAGCAGACATTGCAGTCATTTATGGCATATCCTATTGATTTTCCATACATTTTTGAGATGGTAACAGCCCTTTAAGGAAAAACAAATGTCCATAACATGTAATCACTACAAAAAAGAAAACATCCTAGACATTTACAGCATATCGACGGGATATGCCTTAATGTCTGATAGGTGCAAGACCCACTTTTCAAGGATGTTCCCAAGAAAGGTGTGGGATTTAGAGTTGGGACAACCATCTATCCTATCAATTTGCCATAAATGCCTGGGATGGGCACAGCCCTTTAATGATGAAAGACATATGCCCATCACATATCAGACCTACATGTCATATTGATAGGATATGCCATAATGTCTGATAGGTGCAGGTCCCACCTCTGGGCCCCACATCTTTCTTGCGAATTTGTCCCCTAAAGTTCGCTGAATGCACACTTTTCAAGGATGTTCCCAAGAAAGCTGTGGGTTTTAGAGTTGGAACCTCCACCTATTCTATCAATTTGCCATAAATGCTTGGGATGGGAACTGCACTTTAATGATAAAAGACATATGCCCATCACATTTAACAAGTGGAAAGAAGAAGACATCTCAGACCCACATGGCATTTCGATAGGATATCCCATAATGTCTGATAGGCGCAGGTCCTATTTCTGCATCTATCAGACATTTATGGTATATGCTATTGATTTCCAATAAATACCTAAGATAGGGTAATAGCCCTTTATTGATAAAAGGCATATGTTCATCACACTAAACCAACGGCAGGGAGAAGATTTGGTGAAGGGGTACAGATAACTTTAGAACTTATTTTCTATAAGTGATTCGGAAAATTGTTAAGAATTTTTTTTCCACATGTTACATATTTTGTAAGGCCAAAAAAAGACAAGACATCCATCCAGTTCAGCCTGTTGTGCTAAAGTGTTGATCCAGAGGAAGGCAAAAAACCCCAATGATACAGAAGCCAATTGTCCTCATTTTAAGGAAAAATTCCTTCCCGACTCCAATCTGGCAATCGGAATAATCCCTGGATCAACGACCCCTCTCCAGAATCCCTCTGTAATGGTGAGCCCTGTAGAATGTGTTGATTGAATATAAATAAATAGCATTAATAATAACTAGCGTTGATCGAACTATTCAAGAAAAGCTAAGTTCGAGTTGAACTTCACGATTTTTTAGAACTCGAGCCGAACCGAATGTTTTACTGTTTGTTTGAGGAAATGTTCGCATCCTGCATCATGTTCAAAACGCAATTTTAATGGTTTTTAGGCAAACTTCAAACTTCGAACCAAATTTCTCAAGGTTCGACTCGAACTCAAACTTTTTAGGGTTTGATCATCTCTAGTAATAACATAAATGTATCCATACCTCACCCTCCATTGTTTTAATTGGGGGAATCTATTCTGAATCTATAATTAAAATGTTGACTGTTGGACCAGCAAATTTTCTATTCTTCACTCATTTCTCAAAAGATAAAAAAAAACCTTTTCAAACGAACCAAATTCTGTGGAGAATGGTTAATTCCAATTTTGTTCTTTTTGTATAGAATTAACAACATCAAAAATTAATTGCAAGCCTAAATGGATCAGGCTAGAAGTCAATACAGATTTCTACCGCAGACAGAAATTATCTGAGCAAAAAATCTAATCACATATTTTACAGTCATAAAGCAGTTTTGATCTTCAGCCATATTTCTCTCTATCGGCCTCAA
This sequence comes from Phyllomedusa bahiana, assembly GCA_025379985.1. Taxonomy (NCBI): domain Eukaryota; kingdom Metazoa; phylum Chordata; class Amphibia; order Anura; family Hylidae; genus Phyllomedusa; species Phyllomedusa bahiana. The sequence continues at coordinate 80,085 of JAODAL010006177.1, read as the reverse complement.
AAGTGAACTCAATAATTCTCTGACTTTTTTTTGTTTTAAGGGAAGATAACACAGCTCTGCTCTTAATAATAGATGCAGCTTTGCTTTTATTCATGGTTTGTACCATCATTTTGTCTCATTATAACTCAACGCTCTGCTCCCTTATAGGGAAATTACATGTATTATTGAAAAATCCCAACAGGAGAACGCAAATGCCAAATGCTTTACTTAGTATTCATAGCCAGTGAGACAATGATGCTGTTGTTTAAAAATTTCGCACAATAATATATATATTTTTTTTTTCCTCCACTTTTTTTTTTTTTTTTTTCTATGATGGAGGTTAATGGTGAAGTGAACGAACCTAGTGAATTTGTATTTAATAAAAAAACTCAAAAATAAGATCGCATCGAGCAAATTAATTCCCTTCTGAAACAGAGCTGCAGGGCAAGATGATCCGGGTCAAATGAACCAAGATAAATGGCTTCTCCCTTGCTCGTTGATGGGTTGTTACCGTTCAATCATCGTGTGCTATTTTGTTTAAAATAGTACCACATTTTTTTGCTGCAATGAGGTTATAAGATTAACCTAGACCTACTAGGATACAAACAAAAACAGTACAAAAAAATGTAAAATATATATTTGAAAGTTTTAAAATTAGTCATTAAAAAGTAATAAAATGAGAGGCTGATTGTTTTTTATTTTGTCTCTGTACGAAAAATTGCAATTATTTGAGTGGTGGAATCAAATGTGTTAATGAACTAGTAGATGTCTGTCTGCCCTGAAAGTTGAATTACACTATTTATAGTGAATCTTTACCCTCCCCACCTTTTCACTTTTAGGTCCAGCTATCAGGGACAAGTAGCGGATCTTTTGTGCCAGCCATGAATTTTGGAGAAGGAGCACATTAAGGAGACTCTTGGTCATCACCATAGACATTAACGGCAGATCAATGGGATATGCCATCAATGTTTGATTCGTTAGGGTCCCACCCCCGTTTTGAACAGACGGATGGTCAGAACTTTTCCATAGATAATAATTGGAGAGTTCTAACCATTTCTCTGTTCAAAACTCAGGCCATGCTAAGGAGTAGAATCTAAAGTGTCCCCTGGTTTTCAAACTTCAAAGGGGTGTTCCCACCATAGATATTCCCACCATATCACTATTCGACATAACCAATAAAAATCCAAAATTTTATAAATCTTCATAATAATCTTCTTAAAAACAGACTTTAAACCGTACAACACAGTATGTCCAGAAATTCACACATTCAGAAAGCATATACTCAGGGTTTTAGTTGCGACCTTCCAGGTCATTCAGTCAATGCCAAATTGATCGCTCCCACATCAGTGGGCAGGAGACGCCAGTGTCAAGAGCAATAGAGATGCACAAAAGTGCACGGGTCCCACCTATTTTATGAACAAAGAGGTGGTTGGGACTCTCCCATTTATTTTAATGGGAGAGTTCCGGGCATGTCTCGGTTCAAAACAAAGAGGTTTTGGGGCTCGTTCTCAAGATAGGTGCAGGTTCTTATTTAGCAGCAGATTATTATTATTATTAGGCTATGTTCACACGGCTTAAATTGGGATGTATCTCGAGCCGTACTGCGCAAAATATGGGGCGAGATACGTCCCAGTCATTACGGTAATCCACAGCTCTCACAGAGAACTATGGATTGCGGCGAGCGGAGAGAGAAGTGGCATGTCAATTACTAGCGTCGAACATGCGCCACTAGTAATGAATGTCTATAGGACCGGCGGGCTGCCGGCCCCCTCACCCGGCTTCCGCCCAGCCCCCATAAACACGGCATAATTGTAGGGCCAAATACGTCCCGCAATTAAGCCATATGAACATAGCATTATTATTATTATTATTATTATTATTATTATTATTGTTATTATATGGACAAAGTGTTGTGGATTAATTGACCTTTTATACTGGTATTATTGGCAATAATGATCTTTGTATTCTGGGTTTTGTTCATATGGTGATAATATTTGTTCTGAATAATGGTGTCTTTATTGTTAGGATATGTTCACACAGCGTATTGTGGTGCATACTGTTCATGACACCATCCGACGGGTGTTTTATAAGTATGCACTGGACAGTGCGTACTTTCAAAGTGCGGGGAGGGGGTTGGCAGCTCCATTGAGCTCCATTGTCCACGGGGCGTAAAGATCAGAACAAAATGACATGTTACTTCTTTCCATACTGAAGATCATCAACACACTTTACATGAAACACCCGCAAGGTATTTCCCACACAAGAGGACCCCGACCTCATGCAACAGACTCCACAAATATATCAAAATGTGGGCAAATAGCAACCATTCTTCAATTCCATATATAACAATCTTCTTTAATACTCCTTGAACTTATAATAACAGTTCACATGGTACTAGATACATGTATTCACATAACTAAGTAACTTGCGGTTTTGTAGTTCAAAACGAACTTGAGGCTCAGTTCATAGCTGCACTTCAGGCTCATTCCAAAGCAGCATTTCGATAATCTTGTAAAATAGCAGACTGGTTCATGATGAACAAGCGGAACGCAACCTTAGTCCTCACAGATTGTAGAAGGGTGTGAAACAACTGCACCTGATCTTACTTAGTTATTTGAATGTATGTATCTACTACTGTGTGAACTGTTATTATAAGTTCAAGGAGTATTAAAGAAGATTGTTATATATGGAATTGAAGAATGGTTGTTAATTGCCTACATTCTGATATATTTGTGGAGTATGTCACTTCTTTCCCCCCAGCGTTCAATACGTATCAGGGAAGACTTCCATAATTCATAGCTCTCTAATTTACGGGGAGCATACGGGGCGCATATTGCAGCGGAAATATGCCGTGTGAACAAACCCTTATGTTATTTTATCAAACATAGAACACTGAATTTTTTCTATTCAACCATCTATTTAGTTATTGTTGTTTATCTTTTTCATTATTTGCTTTATGGGTGGGAAGAGTAAAAAATGTACGCGTGAGAGCTTGTTCTAATAGTCTATATAAAGCCTAGCACCTGGTTACATTGATTGTGTTTGTGATATCTATATGTATGTTTCTTTTTATCTATCTGCTTTTGCATCTATTTATTTATCTTTCTGTCTATCTGTCTTTATCTGTATATCTATCTATTTATCTGTCGGTCTATCTATCTATTAATCTACATAATTTCTATCTATCTTTATATCTATCTATCCATCTCATATCTATCTATCTATCCATCTATCTATCTCATATCTATCCATCTATCTATCTATCTATCTAATTTCTGTCTATCTTTATCTATCTACCTCATATCTATCTCATATCTATCTATCTATCTGTCTATCTATCTCATTTCTGTCTATCTATTTATCTATCTATCTCATTTCTGTCTATCTTTCTTTATCTATCTATCTATCTATTAATCTATATAATTTCTATCTATCTATCTATCCATCTCATATCTTTCTATTCACCTCATATCTATCTATCTATCTACTTATCTCATATCTATCTATCTATCTCATATCTATCTATCCATCTATCTTTCTATCTCATATCTATCTATCTCATATCTATTTATCTACCGATCTCATATCTACCTCTCTATCTAACTACACCTGTGTATACCACATAAATATTTTGCCTTTGCTTCTCAGAGGTGACTTGCTTCTCATATGCTAACATTGGGTTTCAGCATACAACAACTTATTAGCTTGCCTAATCACACCTCACTTCTCCCCAGACTCCTCTACCTTTGCCCCGTAAGAAACGTCTGCTTTACTAGAATGATGAAGTAGTGAATGCTGAGAGACGTTTAATAAAATGGTACTTTATATTGCATTTCCTTGTTATTTGTGATTTATGACAAGGGACCTGCAATGTAGGAAATCATTTCAATTCTTGTTTCTCCTCTTTGTAGTTCGGAATGTTTTATTGAAAATACCTTGGCATCGCCGGCCGACCACTCTTCCCGTAGGGAAGTCTTTTGAACCTAGAAATAAATCTAAAGCAGAACGAGGGGGGCCGGGGAGGTGACTTTTTTGTCATACTGGCACAGATACTAACCTCTATGTAAATGTGTACAGCCTTGTATTCTGTGAAGGTCCCATGGGAATGGCTTGTAAATGACATTTTACAAAGTCAAAGAGCATATCCCAGCCAAAGAACAGAATGTGCGCTCCCCCTGTGCGGCGCTCTTTATGCTGTGGAGGTGTCAGCCTTTATGTTGTATTTTTGGAAATATCTTTATCCTATGAAGATCGACTCTGCATAGAGAAGGCGAGGATGTAGACTCAATCAGATATCAGGTCTACATTAACCTATGGATGACTTTCTGTAGAAGTTTCCAGTTAACAATAACAGTTATACTGAGAGATGAGTGAATCCATAAAAATCATTTTGATGGTGACTATTTTGACGTGTATAATGGAAGCTAACGTACTTTGATGCAGATCAATATTATATTGTTATCTCAACCGCTTATCAATAGGATAGGGGTGAGGCCCGGAGGTGGGACCTGCACCTATCTTGAGAAGGAGCCCCAAAACCTCTTTGTTTTGAGCAGAAAGATTCTCCTATTGAAATAAATGGGAAAGTTCCAACCATATCCCTGTTATAAACAGAGTTTTGACCTGCACCTATCAGACATTGATCAATATGCCATCAATGTCTATGGTAGAAAAACCTCTTTGAAGGGAGAAAATCAAGGGACTCCTTAGACTTTACTCCTTGTCGTGGCCTGAGAACAGAACAGAGAAATGGGAAAGTTCCAACCACTTCTCTGTTCTAAAGAAGGTGGTACAGCTCTGACAACCCTATCAAGGCACCTAGTGAACCTCCAATGGCCCTTTGAGGGCAAGCAAAATGCTGACTGACCCATGGTGAAAATGAGTTTGACACCTCTGCCTAGACTCTACTCCTTGGCGTGGCCTGAGCTTTGAACAGAGAAATGGGAAAGTTCCAACCACTTCTCTGTTCTTACCAGTTGGGTGTTGGGATCTGCATCTATCAGACATTGATAGCATAGCCTATCAATATGCCATTAATGTCTATGGTGGAAAAAACCTCTTTGAAGGGAGAAAACCAAAAGACTCCTTAGACTCTACTCCTTGGTATGGCCTCAGTTTTGAGCAGAAAGATGGTCGGAACTCTCCTATTGTTGTCAATGGAAAAGTTCCATTGAGCAGAAAGATGGTCGGAGCTCTCCTACAGTTGTCAATGGGAAAGTTCCAACCACTTCTCTGTTCTGAACAGAGTTAAGACCTGCACCTATCAGACAGTGATCAATATGCCATCAATGTCTATGGTAGAAAAAACACTTTGAAGGGAGAAAATCAAGGGACTCCTTAGACTCCTTAGACAATGGACAAATTGTGCTCAAAGTGTCAATATTTTGTTCCAGCACTGCCTTAACTCTGTTGGGCATAAAGGTCACTAGAGCTTCACAGGTTGCAGCCACTGGAATCCTCTTCCCTCCTCTATGACGACATCAAGGAGCTGGTGGATGTTAGAGACCTTGCACTCCACCACCTTCCGTTTGAGGAGACCCCACAGATGCTCCATAGGGTTTCGGTCTGGAGACATGCTTGGCCAGTCCAGTACCTTTACCCTCGTTTTCTGGCGTGCTTAGAGTGAAAAAAAAATTTGTTGTAGCCTTGTTCTATAGATGTATGAAAAGTTGTGTGCCAAAATCTGGTGCAATTGTGCGACTTTTATATGCACCAAGTTTATGGAGGCGTGTACAATTAGACACATTTATGAATGAGGCTTGACAAAATGTATCGTGAAACTGTCGTAACAAGCCGGACCAATTTAAAAGTGGTGAGGCCGAGCCCAAAGTTGTAGTAGAATAACTGTAATTGCCAATAGGCCAAGAAAATAGCAATTTTTTCCTAGCTTATACCACTAAAGTAATAAAAAGTAGCTTATGATAATTATAAAATTATATAAAATTCTGTCATATATAATTAATGTAAAATTAAATTTAAAATTAATATCAGATTAAGTAATATAAAATTGATTTAATATAAAAATAATATAAAATTTAATAATATACAATTAATAGCAAATTATATAATATAAAATTAATATGAAATTAAATAATATAAAATTAATATAATATTAAGTAAAATAAATTAATTTAAAATGACATAATAAAAAATTAATATCAAGTTATAAAATATAAAATAAATATCAAATTATATAATATAAAATGAATGTAAAAGTAAATATAAAATGAATTTCAAATTATATAATATAAAATTCTCAACCCAATAAAACCTCTATGATAACTCCCATTCTCAGTCACATATTTACAGATTTATCAGAATATTATCAGTGATTACAAGCACATCACAGCAGGCTGGAAATAAAAGAAAAGCTGTTAGAATAGCATGTTGGTGAATAGAAACTATTGGAGTGATTTCAACAGTGATTCACATCTAAATAAAATTAGTTTTATTAATTTAGTAGACATGAAAAATAAAAAACAAAATAGAGCAAAGAAATGACCCCAAAGATTTTATACAGCCTGCAAAATCCTGACCCACTGATCTACATTTGGATAAATGAAAAGTTAATTACAATCTAAAAGATGAAAAAGATACAATCCATAAGACTTTAATTAGAAAAATTTAAAAAAAAATCTGAATTAAATTTTATAATTAACATAATAAATTTTTTCAGTAGAATTCATAAATGATCTGCATTAGTGTCTATAGAGAAGAGGAGAAGAAATTATTAGAATACAAATGTAACTGTTCCTAATGATTGACACTAATAGCTTCTTATCTCTTGCAACATTTTAACCACAAATTGAGCTTGAAAGTTCTGTAGGAGGGAGAGCATTGTGATGTAGGAGAAAGAGAAAAAATTTTAAGGGCCAAATTTTAGGGAAAAGGGTTTTTGGGTTTAAAACCCAATCCTTTTTTGCCATAGTAAACAGGGGGCAAAAAGTGAGTTTTAGACCAAAACCTTTTTTTTAATTTGTGGCCTAAAATTTTCTGATTGACGTTTATGTCTTTGTTCTTTCCTTAATAAAAATGCAGTTCATTGAGTTAAATTTTTTCTAATAAAAAAGTATTTTAAATTTAAAAATTTTGTTTTGTTCCAGTTTTTTCTTTTTTTCTAGGTAAAAAAAAATTTCAGTTTTTGGCTTTTAGAGGACCCTTACATTGGCCCATAAATGGGCCCAAGAAAAGGGGGTTTTTGTATTAGGGAAATAAAAATGGGGGAATTTTTTGTGCCTAAATGTGAAAATCTTTTAAACACGGCTTTCCATTATAATGAATTTTTTAGTTTGGTCTTCCCCATGTACCCAAAAGAAAAAAACTTGGGGAAAAACCCCGTAAAAGGCTTTAGAACTCAGTTTAACAAAACCCAAAACTGTATTTTCCCCCCTTTAATTTTTAAAACAATTGCTAAAATTGAATTCATGGGTGTTGTGCCTTTGTAATTTCTAGTTTTTGAATTTTAGGGGGGGGTTTGAATCTAAAAAATTTAAATTTTTTAAGTCGCTAGAAGGGAATTTTGGCAAAAATCACCAACAATAAAAAAAACTTAAAGGGGTTGTATGAAAAAACAGAAAAAATAAGAATATATAATGAAGGAGAACTAAAGGTAAGCAGTAAAGATACAGGGGAATAAAGTATTAAAGCTACTTAAAAGAGGAACCTACCCATTTAGGGAAACCTCATGATTTGAAAAAAAGACTAAAAATTTAAAAAATTTTTTCCTAAAAGGGGGAATGCAAAGCTTTTCACCTGTAATTCAGTTTCAAAATTTAAAGACGGGGCCTTTAAGACAACTTTTGGAATTAGGCCAATTTGGCACAGGGACGGGTTGATGGTAATTATGTTGACATTTGGACTATTCCGAGGGGGGAAAGAGCCCAAATGTGCGGGTAGGAGCCGGGAAGGGTTCTACATTTTGTGAACAACCAGCGCGTGAAAATATTAAGGGTCTGTGTTATAAGGAGGAGGGGGTGAAGCAAAGGTAAAACTCTGTAAACGCAAAGTCCTAAATGTCTTTTGTCTTTTGTACTTTTAGGGTCATGAGAGACTCGGGATCCCCCTTTGTAAAGGGCTATCCCCTCAACTTCCCCTGAAAGTTGGTATGCCCCCACGAATGGTAAGGAAACCCCCCTGTGTTACAAAAGTAAAAAGTAAAAACCTGTACCCTGAAAACCCCTTTTGGGGAATTGCAAAATGAATGTATTTGAAAAAAGTCTTATTCCATTACTTTTAAATTTTTTGTGTGTTTGTGTAAAGGGTTTGGAAATTAAATTTTTAAAAAGGCCTGTTTTCCCCCGCTGAGCTAAATATTTCCTTGCTCCCTCTGTTTCCTTTTAAGCCCCACCCCCTCTGCTTCTCCACCCCCACCCCTCTGCCCCTCAAAACCCTTGGGGGGAAAGTCCCAACCCCTCTGTCCCTCACGGGCCCCACCCCTTTGCTCTTCACAGCCCCCCCCCTTCTGCTCCTAAAACACCCCACCCTTCCTTGTCCTCAGAGCGGGCCCTGGAAAGTCCCCCCTCTCTGCGCCTCACAGTCTCCTTACTTTGTGCTGTGGAGGGAAAACCTTTTCATTGGGACAGTTGGCCCTAAAGAAAAGGGAGATCTACACTGCAGAGCCGTCCCTCACACCACAGGTCCGTCCGGCTGACGCATGCTCCACTACACCAGTTCTCCCTGCCCCGGGGTATCTGAGCTTGTCCTCCCAACCCAAAAAACGGGGACGGTCTCTGAGGGAGGAAGGACCCCGGGGGGGATTTTCCCGCTGTATTGATTATCCCCTTGAAAAAACAAGCAGATTTTGCAAAATAAAGGGAGTTAGTCATTTTATTATTGTTGCATGTAGTTTATATATTCTAGATTTCTTCCTTTGCCAGAGAACCCCTTTAAGCTTAAGTTAGGGTTAGTGGTATTTATAAGATTTGGTAGTTAAAAAGGGGTGTTTCAAAACCAAATAGACTCTGAGGGCATTTTAAAATGGGGAAATTTGCCATGGGCATTCATGGGTGTGGTTCACCTCGGGGGTTTCCCCACCTGGTTTGGGAAAAATGGGCCCCCGGGTGGGTTTGGCTCAAAATGGGGTTCCCCTGTTAAAAAAAACTTTGGATTTCTCGGTTCCCCTTTTTTTGATAAAAAGGGTTTTAAGCTCCCCAGGGACTTTTTCAAGTGATCTCAAAACGGGCAGTCCTTTGCTCCCTTTTCCTTTTCAATCGGGCCAAATCAGGCTTCTCACGGGGTTTAAACCCAAACCCCCAAATTATTCAGAGAGAAAAAATTAAAAAACCCAACCCAAACCTGCAAAGCTGCCCTTTTTATGACCCTGTAGAGTGGGGGGGGAAGGGAAACCCAAAAAAGGAAGCCCCCCTTCCCTTCCCAATGGGAAAAAATTTTTCAAGGGTAAAACCAATTTTAAAAAGGTATTTTTCTGCACAAAAAAAAAAATTTCTGAAAAAACGTATGAAAACCCTGGGTCCCATTGGCAGGGCTGGGGGCACACAGTAATTATACAGGGTTACACACAGGACCGCTCCCCCGGGCCAAAGTCATTATAAATCCCCTTGGCACATTTCTTTATAGGGTTCGGGGGTAAGGTGAGTGGGGGTTTGGCTTTTTTGGGGAAACTTTCTACAAAATAAAATGGAGAGTAGGCTAAAGAGGGGCAAAGTTCCCATTTTGAGCCCCACTATTGGGGTTTCCGTTACCAAGATGGTGCGGATCCCAAAAGGGGGGACCAAAGCATCTATTAGATTTTTTATTATTAAAATATGTCAACAAAGTGAATAGCGGGAATGGCAAATTCTAGTTTAAAACCCTTTAAACCCGAACGCCGGGAAAAAGTGTTTAAATGACCAAAAACTTTGTTTTTTTTTTTGCTTCCTTGCGTTTAAAACAGTTTTTTCTTTTTTTATTTTTTCAATGATGCAGTTGTATGAGGCCTCGTTTCTTTCCCAAGCCAGCTGTACTTTATGGGGGAATATTTTTAATTCACTTATGAATAATTGCAGATTTTTTTTTAAATTTTTTTAAATTTTTTTTTTCTATTTTTTTTTTTTAAAACCTTTTTTTTTTAAACCATTCACATTTGACAATTAATAAAGTTATTATTTTTAAATTTTTACGGGCTATTACATTTTGTGGGGGTTTAACTAATATTTTGGGTTTTTTTGTGTGTGAAATTTGTATGCCCCAATTTTTTTCATTTAAAAAATTTTTATTTTTTTTTTTTATTTTTTTATTTTTTTATTTTTTTACCATTTTTATGTTTTTTTTACTTTTTAAAAAAAAAAACCCCCATAAAGGGAAAAAACTGTGTTTTTTTTTTTTTTTTTTTTTTACACTTGGTAATGTTTTAGCATTTTCTATATGCAAATTTAAAGAGAGGGGCGAATTGATTCAAAACGAAGTGGAATTCGTTTAGAATTTCAGGAAAATTCGGTTTTGAACAAAGTCAAACTTTGGGGGAATTGGGGGTGAACGAAGTGTGCTTTTGATTGTTTAAAATGGCTGTGTTACAGGGGGGCAAAGCACTCTGGGGGGAAGGGAAGGGCATAGTCTGCATGACATGTGCAGAGATAAGCCAATCAGGCCCGGCGGGATTCTGTAAACGTCCCGCATTTATAAGCCCCCGGTGCAAAGTGGGGCTTTTCCCCGCCCCTCACTGTACGATCGGGAAGGTGCGGGTTTGGGGTGATTGTTACTAAAGAATGTTTTTTTAAAAAGCGATTTTTTGGGGTGTCTCAGCTTGTCTCAGGGGTGCTTCTTTTAAACGTTTTTTTTTGATTTTGGGGGTATTGGATCTAAAAGTCCAGTGTGCCCCAAGTGCTTTTTCATATACTTTTTAAATGCTTTGCCCCTTCAGACTTTTGTTTACCCAAGGGGTTTTTAAACCCTTTTGTTTGTTGTATTCTTTTAAAGAATGCTTTTTTTACAAAAACAAAATACCACTTAATTTTGGTCCCTAAATTTTCTTTTGAAACCAATTTACATTCGGGGGTTTAAAATTAAAACCCCCCTTGGGTTTTTCTGCTGCTGTGGCCCAATAAAAAAAACCCCTTTTTTTAAACCCCAAAAAAAAAATTTTTTTCCTGTGCTTTAATTCCCAAAAGCAAAGGGGTTATTTAAAATTTTTTCTCTTGTTGTGTAGGTAAAAAACACGCCTTTGTAACTCGCTAAAAACCCCTTTCGTATTTTGGGGGGTTGTAAATTGTTTGGCGCAATTTAACCCGGGGGTTAATTAAGCGTCTTTTTTTCTTTTTTGGTGCAAAAATTTTAAAACCCAATTTTTCACCGCCCAAAAAAAAACATTTACCCCCAAGCCTAATTCACGCGAAGGTTTATTACAATTTTTTCTCTTGTTGTGTAGGTTTAAGAAAAAAACCGCATTGTATCACGTACAAAGTTTATTTTTTTGGGGGCTCAATTTTTTGGGCTTTTACTTTCCATGGGTTAATTAAGCGTTGTTATGCATTTGGGTACTCAGTAAAAGAAATTTGTTTTTCACCCACAGAAAAAATTTCTGTAGAAAAATTTAAAATCCGAAGGTTAATTTAAGCCCGTTTGTGCTTTTATATTCAAATAAAATACACAGGTTTTTAAAAGGAAAATTTCAAATCAATTTTTCCAGCCTTTTTTGGAGCGCAACTTATATTCCAAGGGGGTTTAAACCAAACTTGTTAAATGGGTTTCTTTGGCGTTTAAAATACGGGTATCATCATTAAAAAAGTTTTTGTAATTTTTTGGGAACCCAAAAAATATGTCAGAAAAGAGAGGTGGCAGGGTCCCTTTACCCGCGAGTGGAAAGGCAAAACATTCCCGGCCCCGGGGCAAACACGCAAGGGGACGTCGCATAGGGGTCACTCGGTTTAAGGGGGCCCAACTGTTTTCTGTCATTAGCAAACCGTGGGGTGACTAGCAAAACCCCAAAGGGTTTTTTGATTTGGGTTTACAAAGGGCATTCCCCTTCCCCCCAGATGTCCTTTGACAACCCCCGCCAAGAGTCCCGTGGGAACGTCAGAAAAACAACCCCTTTGTTAGCATGGCCCGGGTACAGGTCAGCCGGCCCTCACCTGTCCGCCCCCCCTTGAACCATCCGGGTTTCCCCCCAGCCAGAGAATTTTCTTTGTGGTCTGGGGGTCGCGTACATATAGCGAGGAGAAAATTTTAGGAGGGCAGTCAGCAAATTTTTTGGGCAGCGGGAAAAAATTGGGGCCAATATTTCCCCCGCTTCTTGAAATAGGCGGCAAGTAAAAGATGTTGAGAGTGGCATGGGGGTATGTTGGGGAGGGGTCAGGTTTGCAAAACCAAAACCCGGGGATGGGACCCGCCCAGTGGGGGGTTTAAAAACATATAGTGATGATGTAGCCCACCCCACTTTTGGGGGGCCGGGGGGAAAAAGGGAAGGGTTCATCACGTTAGGAGAAGAGGGGTTTAAACTTCGGGGTCAGGGGAGCGGGCAGCCAAACAAGGGGTTGTGTTTGGGCCCTGGTCAGCAGGGTTTGCAGCCAAATTTTGGGGGTCGGGGCCCCGCGGGCCACGGGGTAAAAAAAAAAACTTCGCAGGTCCAAAAAGAGGCCCCAAGGGGTTTTTAGCGAGGCAGTGGGGGTAGTAGGTATCCGTCGGAGTGTTGGCGGTAAAATCCCAATTCTCGGCCCGGGGTGGCAGTTCTTTTTCTAAGGACACCCGGGGGAGCCGAAAATGGGGTTTTTGTTTTGAATTTTGTAAAGCGGGAAAATGAAGCGTGGCCCGGGGGGCTAAGTTGGGGACCACGGCCCTTTGGGCAACACATGCCCGGGATCACCATCCCGGGGGCCCGGGGGGAAAAATTTGGTAAAATTTTGGTGGTTTCCAAACCTGCCCCCGCAGCAAAAAGCAGCAGCGCGCCACTGGCAAGGGATGCCATTGGCCCGCCAATCCCAAAGGCCCACCTCCCGCAGAAGGGAGGGTGTTTTTTTCTTTGGAAAATCATTTTCCCCGGGCCAGATTTCTCCTGCTCCTCGCTAAATGGCGCCAGCAGTCGTTCAGCGAGGGGATTGGGAAAAAGACAAAAAGTATGCGTTCCAACCCTTTTCCCAAAGGGGGGGAGAAATGACCGTGCTCCCGTCCAAGTTGTTGGTTTCTGCAGTCCCTCCCTTTCCCAAATTGGGGATCTGCACGTTAGGGGAACTAATGGCTTGTGCCGAGCCCCCAGTTGGGGAGTTAAAAAGCCCGTTAAATTTTTTTTCCCAAAAAAGGCAGTTCCAAAACTTCATTTTAAAAATGTAGAAAAAGAAATGGGGCAGTCCCTTAGCTTATCGGTTTGTTTCAAGGTGCATGCAGGCGGACGTCTGGGCTGTAACTCCCGGGAGGGCCAGTACATGTCCATTTTCGGCCCCCTTTTTGGGTTGGGAAATTTTCTTTGGCCCCGGAAAACCAAAAAAACTTGGACAGGAGGCCGTTTCTCCTCCACGTTTTCAAAATGCGGGGTCCTGCGGGCCAAAAGGGCCCCCTCCCCCTCCCCCACCACCCTTTTCCCGGGCCTTTTCCCCAAGTATGTCCATATACCCCATTTGTAGGGAAAAGCGGTGGGCAACAGTTCTACCCCCTGGTTGCCTGGCGAAACCCAAGTTCCCCAGGGGGGGGAAAATTTTCCGCGGCTTTCAGCAAAAAATCGGGTGTGTGGCTTTCTTTCCGCGCCAAAATGCAAAAACGGAACCATGGTGGAAAAGGAAATGGGAGGAACATGATGTCCGCCGCTTGGGACCGAGGAGGGTTTGGGCCGGGCCCCGCTTTGGGGCCAAAAAGGGGTTCATTTTGGTTGTGAAAAGGTTCCCGAAGTTTCCACCGATCTTTAGAAGATTTTGAAAATGGCCAGGGAAAATTGCATGACTTTCATCCATTTTTACAAAGCCAAAGGGAAAACCCCCCTCGAGTTGCGAGGCAGAACGGCCTCCCCCAAAACCCCTTTGAAAATGCGATTTTTTCCCCCGCTGGAATTCCAGCCTGCACATGTTGGAACCCAATGTTTTGAAACGGAAAGGCCATTTTTAAAATTTTTTTGATTGATCCCCCGGTGGCAGGGGGTAACCCCCTTTTTTTTTTTTTTTTTTTTTTTTTTTTTTTTTTTTTTGTTTAAATTTGGGTGTCAGCCAGTGGGAGCTCTTTCGTGACCACTACCCTTTTTTGGGGCCATTCCCAGGAGACAACGTTTTTTGTCAGTCGCCAGGGGGCTCGGGGTGAAAAACGTCATTCCACTGCCTTTTTCTGGAACAGATGCTGAAAAAACGTCTGGGCAGGGGGTGGAGGAAAGTTGGGGACTTTTCATTTTCGTGGCCAATGAAATTCCCGGGGGGGAGGGAAAAAAAGGAGGAGGGGGAGGAATTGGAAACAGAAGCATTGTTGGTGAAATGAGTGGATTTTCTTTTCCGGTGACAAGGAGGAGGAGAGGAGGGAGCCGGAGTTTGGTAGATGGAGTGGAAAGACGAGGCCGGGTGACCCCCAAGCACCGTGGCAGGGAAAAAGTGGGGGTAGGAGGCAGGGGGGGGCCCCTCGGAGCACTTGTGCAATTTGGGCCCCCAAACATGCTGATTTTGGGCCCGGTTTGTGCAGCCAAAAAGTCAATCCGGGAGAGGGGGGAACCCGGCTCTCCAACCTATTGGGGCCCTCGCTACCGGTCCAAAATGGGAGCCTTTTTCCAGCTATTTAGAGGGAGGACCAACTCAAAAAACTTTTAGGGAAATCAAAACCGTAGTCTTTGGCCCCTGCCTATGTTTTTGGGATGTCCCCCTCTTTGGGAAAGGGTTGGCCCGGGGGGTTCCTCGCGCTCCCTGTATTCTTTCCCGGTGTGGGGGAAGGTTTGGGGGGGTAGGGGCGTACCCAGCTCCATTTAGAGCAAAACCTAAGTCTGGGGTCCTTTTGGAAAGCTTCCTTTTACCCCCTTTGTGAGGAGGGTAGTTTGCCGCAGCAGGGAGGGACCTGGGAAACAGTCCTGAACCAACAGGGGGGTGGCCTTTCTTGGACAGCGCTCGCCACCCCATTTGAAGATTTGGGTGGAAAAACGGGGGAGAAAACGGTGTGTGGCCGCAACTTTCCCAGTTTGCCCGTGGAGAAGCTGTTCCCGCCCACCCGTTGTGTGGCATCAGAGGGGTGTTCAGGGGCGGGGGGCCCTCCTTACCCCAAGGAGAACCCCCTTTTCCAAGGGAAAAAGTGGAACGGGCTGGCCTTTTTTTTCAAGATGTTTTTGGCGTGGATCGGCCAAAGGGTTTCCCCACACCAAATTTCCTTAGGCGTCAGAAAATCAGGCATGAGCCTCCTCCCCAAACTGTGAGGAAATTTGGGTTGGGTTTTAAATTACCCGCCTCAGCCACCCATTCTGTTTCCGCCACCCGCCCCTTTATTTCAACCCCAAACTCCCACTTTTTCTCCCTCTGCCTTTCCACCATCTTTACCAGGGGGCTGGTATTGCCCACCTCCACACTCTGTCATTGTGCCACTTTTAAAGGCCTCAAAGCTGTTTTGGTTTTTTGGGTTTCCGTGACATCCCACTGTGTCATTGTGCCACTCTCTGACCTTTTTGCTTCTGTTGCTGCTGGGGTTTTGCTTTTGGTCAAACCCATACACTGTGTCATTGTGCCACTCTTGACCTTTATGCTGTGTTGCTGCCCTTTCCCTTCCACTCCTGTGTTTTATTGGCCCCTCTGTGGCCCTTTTCCTGTTTTTTGCCCCCTCCAAACGTCATTGTGCCCTTTTCTGACCTCATGCTGCTGCTGCTGTTTATGACTCCACAAATTTGATTGTGCCCAAACTGTGGTTTTTACTGTTTTTTTACCCCCAGAATGGGAATTTTTGCCAAATGTCTGACCTAATGCTGCTGCTGTGGCTGCTGCCGTGCACTCCACTCTGTGTCATTGTGCCACTCTGTGGCCTACTACTGTTTTGCCACCTCCAGAATGTCATTGTGCCACTGCCTGACCTCATGCTGCTGCTGTCGTGACCTCCACACTGTGTCATTGTGCCACTCTGTGGCCTACTACTGTTTTGCCACCTCCAGAATGTCATTGTGCCACTGCCTGACCTCATGTTGCTGCTGTCGTGACCTCCACACTGTGTCATTGTGCCACTCTGTGGCCTACTACTGTTTTGCCACCTCCAGAATGTCATTGTGCCACTGTCTGACCTCATTCTGCTGCTGTCGTGACCTCCACACTGTGTCATTGTGCCACTCTGTGGCCTACTACTGTTTTGTCACCTCCAGAATGTCATTGTGCCACTGTCTGACCTCATGCTGCTGCTGTGGCTGCTGCCGTGCCCTCCACTCTGTGTCATTGTGCCACTCTGTGGCCTACTACTGTTTTGCCACCTCCAGAATGTCATTGTGCCACTCTCTGACCTCATACTGCTGCTGCTGTCGTGACCTCCACACTGTGTCATTGTGCCACTCTGTGGCCTACTACAGTTTTTCCATCTCCAGAATGTCATTGTGCCACTGCCTGACCTCACGCTACTGCTGCTGTCTTGACCTCCACATTGTGTCATTGTGCCACTCTTTGGCCTACTACTGTTTTGCTACCTCCAGAATGTCATTGTGCCACTGCCTGACCTCATGCTGCTGCCGCCGTGACCTCCACTCTCTGTCATTGTCCCACTCTTTGGCCTACTCCTGTTTTAGCCACCTCCAGAATGTCATTGTGCCACTCTCTGGCCTCATGCTGCTGTGTCTGCCGCCGTCACCTCCACACTCTGTCACTAATGTTGCCACCTGAGCCCTCAGCTTGTTTTTTTCCAGCTTTCGCTGGCATGACTTTATCAGGCTACATTCCCGATTCAGTTTTTTTGGTCAGTTTTGCCCTCTTAAGTGCCCAGGGAATTTTATAGTGAAGCGATTCTAAGAGCACTGCGTGTCATACTAAAACACAACAATGTATGAAGACCAAACCAAGCTCCCTCTGCATATTTAAGCATGACACAACGTTCTACAGCACCCTGCAGGCTCTGAGCAGCCTGGAAATAGCCGTTCTTTAACGCGATTCGGGCTGAAGTAATTCGGGACGAAGTAATTTTTGTCGGAAAATTCGGCGAAGTGACCGAACCGAATTTTTGGGAAATTCGCCCATCTCTAATGCTAATACATTATAATCTGTGTGAGTCTGACACAGGCAGTGATCAGGACAGCACACAGGCTGCCCTGATCACTGGCTTCTTACACAGACAGTTCTGTGCAGCCATTTCCTGGACTCTGTCGGGTCACCGGGTGTCCCGATCACCCGACAGAGCAGGGAAACCCTTTGATTGCGCTACGGTGACAAACTGAGGTAATAAAAGGGTTAAAGCACCGGGGAGTGGAGGTTTCCCCTGCTCCCCGGTGCTTGCAGGAGCTGTGCTTGGAACAGGGCTGTGTAGTACAACCCTGTTTTCAGTGCTGCTGCGGAGCCAGGCGCCGCAAACTCCGATTTCTGCAGCGAAGCCGAAAGACGTCACTGCAGACGAACGACCTGAAATGCATCTAAAGACGGCAGGTGGTCCTTAAGGAGTCAATCTAACTGTATGGGATCACGAGAATCAAATTCTGGCAACAATCGCCAATAAAATAAAAAATCACCTTGAAGCCTAAGGGTGACATGTATGATCGGGCTTTTCGCCCGTTTTTTTTGCGTATACTGCGCCTCCCAGCCCGAATCCCGCTGTCGGACGCGGGGATTCAGTGTTAGGCGCAGTGTTCGCCACTTTCAGCTGTGCCCCACATGAAGGGGCGGGCAGTGGGCGCGGTGTGGGCTCGGGGTAGACGTTCCGGGGCGGCGCGCTCGAAAACTCCGAGGCATGTACGATGGCGAGTCGGCAAAGCGAGGCGCAGTGCAGCGCTCGGCAGCTGCGACAAGCAGACCTAGTTTATTTTGGTCTAAATCCTCCGACAGAGGCGAAGTGAAGCAAGAACAGAACATGAGAGGAAGCAGATAGAAGATCGCGACAGAAATCCCGGCGCTCCGCTCCGTGCGGCAGGAGTATGATTCCTGAAAAAATCGCCTTTATAAAGGCGATTAAATCAATATTAAATCAATAAAATCATGTCTATTTCTTTATTTTCGTTGCACCCATACTATTGATCCTTGGCTAACGAAAATAAAGAAATAAACATGATTTTATTGTATTAATTTATTTTTTTCGTTACCCCATATTATATTCATTTTTATACACAACGTGACCACTTCTGGCGGGTTATAATTTGATGTCGGCCATGTACAGCTTTATTTCCGATTGCAGTAGAAAACCCATGGATCGTCGCTCGCTCTCCCATTGGTCTCCAATATAACGGCGTCTCTTTTAACTTAGCCAATCACAGAGCGCGCTCAGAATTTCTTTGCCCCATCGAATTCTATGAGAAAGGAGCTCGCGCTCTGATTGGCTAAGCTGGACGAGCCCCCGTGCTGCAACCTATCCGCTTGTTTCTGCATTTTTACTGTATTTTGAACTGTTACGCCTTTGAATATGATTGGTCAATTTTTCTCCATAGGGATATAATGGGACATTGTCGCTCCTATTCTGATTGGTCAATTCTCCTCCATAGGTTATAATGGGACATTGTCGCTCCTATTCTGATTGGCTGGTTTATGCCGACCAATGAGAATAGCTTAAACAATTTGAATTACTGTATTTCCCGGCGATTCTCTCTATTGCAATTCCCTATGTAGTGCCGGTCTCGGCGACAAACGAGTTGTTAGGGTTTTTAACTGCTTTATTTGTAATGAAGGGTTCGGCTCTTTATCTGATAATGTTTTACATTTAATAAAAATAATTTTTTTATTAATACTTCATGCCGCACTGCGCTGAGCGCCGAGATTGCATTGCGCCCATCTCTCCATAGACTATAATGGGAGAAGTAGTTTGCGCTCTGATTGGCTGGGATAGCCAAGCCCCCGCTAGCTCAGCCAATAAGCTCTTTTCTGTCTTTTTACTGTATTTTGAATTATCCCGCCGTGGATTCTGATTGGTCTAAACTTCTCCATAGACTAGAATGGGTCTTTGTCGCTCCTATTCTGATTGTTCAATAATTCTCCATAGATTTTAATGGGTCTCTGTCGCTCCTATTCTGATTGGCTGAGCAAGCCAAGTCCCCGGTAGCTTAACCAATCAGCTCTTTTCATCATTTTTACTGTATTTTGAACTATCCTGCCGTGGATTCTGATTGGTCTAAACTTCCCCATAGGTTTTAATGGTTCACTGTTGCTCCTATTCTGATTGGCCGGTTTATGCCGACCAATCAGAATAGCTTTCTGAATTTGAATTACTGTATTTCCCGGCAATTTACAATATCCTAATTCTTGAATTAGGATATTGGAAAGTGATTTTGTTTTATGTATTTTTTATTTTTTAGGTTTAAGCTCTTTTCCTGAAAATGTTGAACGCCTTTATAAAGGCGATTTTTGATTCATACTCCACACCGACATGTGGAATGATTTCTCGCTGTTCCAGCCTGTCTCGCATCGGAACTGTTTTTTGGCGCAGCCCCGCACTGCGCCTAAGTCCCGCACTGCGCCCATGTCCCCGCACTGTGCCCCACACACACTGGCGAGGCGCAGGGAACTT
Source organism: Phyllomedusa bahiana (assembly GCA_025379985.1). Classification (NCBI taxonomy): domain Eukaryota; kingdom Metazoa; phylum Chordata; class Amphibia; order Anura; family Hylidae; genus Phyllomedusa; species Phyllomedusa bahiana. The sequence continues at coordinate 60,552 of JAODAL010006177.1, read as the reverse complement.
TTGCCCGCATGTACGAGCGCACCGCCTCGGTCCCCGCACTGTGCCCCACACACACTGGCGAGGCGCAGGGAACTTTTCCCCGCATGTATGAGTGCGGCAGCGGCGAATCTTAGGCGCAGCGCCACACTGCGCCTCGGTCCCCGCACTGCGCCTAACACACTGGCCAGGCACGGCGGACTTGACATGCTATGTATGAGCGCGCCCCGGCCCCGACATAAATCAGGTGCAGATTCCGCCGGAAAACTGGCGGAAAGGTGCGCCCCGACCCGGCGGGATTCATACATGTAGCCCTAAGTCTTGTGGTTGCAGTTAGGGTTAGTGATTTTTATATGTTTTAAGTGTTAAAGACGTGTCCCCACTATAGACTTTAAAGGCAAATCAATAGGATATGGCATCAAAATACAGTATGATAGGTGCAAGTCCAACCTCTGTGATAAACACCTATCTCAGAAATAGGCCACCAAAATGTTTGCTCAGAATGGAGAGCTGGTCTCACACATGACTCTTCATTTTGTTTTATAGTAGTTCCCAGTAGAGGGGAGTAGTGTGCTCGGCTGTACTCCTCCCTTAAAACAGAATGGAGATTTGTACACAAGCATACTCCATTCCTGGTTCCTATTAATATGTCATCAAAGTCTATGGTGGGAACATCCCTGTCACGATGCGCACTCTGGACCACGGACTCGCTTGCGTCTCCGTCCCCTGGGCCGTCGTTGGTCACCTCTCCCCCCTGCAGTTTGCTGTCTCTGGCTGGCGTGTGCATACCCGCTCCACAGGGTGAGCACGTGCCCAGGGCCATTGGGCACATTAGGCAGTTGCCCAGGGGCCTCACAAGGCTCCGCAAGTATGTATGCCCCAGGAATATAAGGAACATACCCTGGATCCCTTGGTTAGTTTTGCTTATTTAACTGGTTGTGTGTTTTTAGGACATGCAAACAGTTAAAAACCATGGTGGAGAAGGGAGACAGAGACTCCCTGCCCTGCCAAATAGTCTTGCGGGCTGCGAGTGTCCAGATATAAGTTGCATGATAATATGGCTACGCTTGAGGGGGGCTCGAGATATGGCTGATTGTGATGTTATGTATTTGGGCAGAGCCCATTGCAGTGCTATGCCCAGGGCCCATCATTCTGTTGAGACAGCTCTGCATGTGCCGACTATCAGAAATTTAAAGTACCAGCACACTGCTGATTTCCAATCAGTGGGTGCTGGAACTTTTATTACATCACTTCCCCCCTTGTTCCCCGCCAGTTTATTGGTGTGCTTCCTGAGTCTTTGTTGTCTACATTTATGCGATTTGGATTTTAACCCATACCTGTGACCTTGACTATTCTCTGCCCTGACTTTACCACTAGTGACCACGTTTTTCCTACCCTGACCTCACCACCTGTCTGCTGACCATGTCTCTGCCTGCAATTCTTGTACCTGGCTGCACCTTCACTGTCGCCACGAGCTGCCATATCAGGGGTAGGGACCTGGGAGTCTCCCTCTCCAACATGCCTTGTAGCTGGCTCTGGTGTGTTGTGTCTGGAGGGGGATCGTGGACACCGCAGGCGATGGTCGTAAGCCCACACCAGGCGAGTGGAATCTTAATGGGGCCGGTATTCACCAGAGCACGCCGCAAAGCGGGAAATGGACTTCTGCGGCGGGAGTCACCAGATCACTACCACTGGCAGGGGTTGCTGCGGGTGGCGGCCAAGGGTAGGCGGGTACGAATCGGACAGTCAGGATCGTAGTCGGGGACAGGCAAGAAGGTCAGTGCAGACGGGTGAGGTTCGTTGAAAGTAGACAGGCAGAAGCGGTCAGGGCAAGGCGGCAAGGATCGTGGTCGATAAACGTAAGCAAAATGGTTCAGTACACGGGTAGGCGAGACAGGCTTTCATGGAACGCTTTCCCAATAGGCTGTGCACTAAGATTCCGGCAAAGGCCACTGGGGAAGAGCTGGGCTAAAATAGGAGCGTGCCCGGTAATGGCCAATTACGGGCGCACTGTCCCTTTAAATCTCAGACTGCCGGGCGCGCGCGCTTCCAATATGACGGCGGCGCCGCGCCACGCCCACAGAGACCGAGACGGACGGGGCAGGAGCGTAGAGTCGGGTAGTCACTGGGGACCCGGGCAGCGGGCTGAGCAGGGACCCCGGACCGATGTGCGGGACGGGGCGCCTGCCAGAGTCGGGCGGATGCGCCTGGCGACCGGGACGTGGGGTCGCAGGGGCATCCGTGACATGGTGTATGCCGGGAGGCTTCTTAGACTCCGCTCTCTGACATAGTTCAATAAGTCATCTCTTGTGGTGACTCAGAGGATCCATTACCATCCCCGTGACAACCTTTTAAACTAAATATTCTGCAGAGATTCCAATGCAATGTCACTTCTGGTCTGATCTCACTTCCAGTTACATAGTTAGTAGGATTGAAAAAAGACACGTGTCCATCAAGTTCAACCAAGGGTGGCGAAAAAGTGGGTGAAGGGAGAGAGACAAGGACATTAAGCCCAGCCTCCCCACTGGTGAATGCCCTGAAACCCACAAGGCAAGAACCAATCTGCTCCAGGGAATACCCCATCTCTTACCCCAGAGCCGCCACCAGCCAGGATCAGGAATTTTAGTAACGATGGACTAGAAGTGATGGAGAACCAGAAGTCCCACAGAAACAGTAAACTTACCTTTAAATCCTCTAAAAACCTAAACTAACCCCAATATAGGGTAAGAGTTATGGTTCCAGTTATGGAAAGCATTAGAGTTAAAGGGGTTGTCTCACTACATTAATTCATCTTGCCTCAGTCCTGTTTTCTTGGTTTCAATTTGAATTCAAGGGGTGTTTATGGCTTCTACTAGCCTGCAGTAGAAAACAGGTCTGTAGCTATAAGCAAACCAGTGCTGGCAGCCTATCAGGAGAGTGATCAAACAGGTCTGGAGCTATAGCACAAAACAGTGCTGGCTGCCTATTGGAGAGATTGAACAGGTCTGTGCTATATTAACCAGTGATGGGGGCCTTATCAGGAGGAGATTGAATAGGTCTGTAGCATATAGGCGATCTGAGGGAGCTGATTACAAGCCCATACAAGAGGGAATATCTAGGAATAGGTAGGACACTATTAATGGACACATTTTGCAAAGTGACTTGTTTTTACAAGATCTTCAACATAAAAAGCAGCAATCCCTGTAGTGAGACGACCCCTTTTAAAGTGAAAAAAATTGGGTTTGGGGTGTCCAAAACCTACAAGTTTGGTGAACAGACAACACTAGTTAGTAGGATTCAGTTCTGAGGGTCCAAAGCAAGGAAGGCCAGTCTATAATAGCCATAGAGAGAACAAGAAAAGGACCTTCAAAATAGAAATTATCCTAATCTGTAAATTCTCTGTTCTCCTTTGTTTCATTACATTCCTGTTGTAATTATTATTTGTATGGTGAAGCTGAGGGTTATATCAGTCTGGATTTTCTTGCATAAGTTCATCTTTTGAACGTTCATCATTCTAGGTGAGTTGAAATGCAAGATAAACTTTCATAATAATCTTTTTTTTGTGTGATTTTCGGTGCCTAAATGTAGAATTGCCGGATGACCTCAACGCCTGTCTGCTGACCATGTCTGCAACTCTTGTACCTGGCTGCACCTTCGCTGTCACCATGAGCTGCCATATCAGGGATAGTGACCTGGGAGTCTCCCTCTCCACCTTGCCTTGTAGCTGGCTCTGGTGGATGCCGGGAGGCTTCTTACACCCCGCTCACACACCTGTGCTCTCTGGCATAGTTCAATAAGTCATCTCTTGTGGTGACCCAGAGCAGTTTTCCGCAACTCCAGTCCTCAAGGCCCACCAATGGGTCATGTTTTCAGGATCTCCCACATGAAATCACTGATGATAAATTAAATCACCTGTGCAGTGCTAAGGAAAGCCAGAAAACATGACCTGTTGGTGGGCCTTGAGGACTGGAGTTGGGGACCTTTGACCCAGAGGATCCACTACAATCCCCATGACAACCCTTTTAACTAAATGTTCTGCAGTGCTTCTGATGGCAACGTCCGTTCGGGTCCTGACTTCACTTCCAGTTAGTTAACGATGACTAGAAGTGTTGGGAACAAGAGGTCCTTTACTAGAACAGTAAGTTTTACACTTGAAAATTCCTAAAAACTAAACTATCCCCAAATATAGGGTAAGAGTTATGGTTCCAGTTATGGAAAGCATTAGAGTTAACGTGAAAAAAAATGGGTTTGGGGTGTCCAAAACCTACATGTTTGGAGAACAGTCAACACTAGTTAGTAGCCTTCTGTTCTGAGAGTCCAAAACAAGCAAGGGGTATCTTAGAAGCCATTAGAAAAAAGAAAAGGACCTTTAAAGTTGAAAATATCCTGATCCTTAAATTCTCTGTTTTCCTATGTTTATTAGATTCCTGATGTAATTATTATATCTAAGGTAAGGCTGAGAATTGAATCGTTCCGAATTTTCTTACAAAAGTTCATCTTTTGAACGTTCATCATTCTAGGTGAGTTGAAATGCAAGATAAACTTTCATATTATCCTTTTTTTTGTGTGCGATTTTCGGTGCCTAAATGTAGAATTGCCGGATGACCTCACCGCCTGTCTGCTGACCATGTCTGCAACTCTTGTACCTGGCTGCACCTTCGCTGTCACCATGAGCTGCCATATCAGGGGTGGTAACCTGGGAGTCTCCCTCTCCAACATGCCTTGTAGCAGGCTCTGGTGGATGCCGGAAGGCTTCTTACACCCCGCTCTCTGGCATAGTTCAATAAGTCATCTCTTGTGGTGACCCAGAGGATCCACTACAATCCCCATGACAACCCTTTTAACTAAATGTTCTGCAGTGCTTCTGATGCAACGTCCCTTCTGGTCTGACTTCACTTCCAGTTAGTAACGATGGACTAGAAGTGATGGAGAACAAGAGGTCCTACAGAACAGTAAGTTTTCCCCTTGAAATCCCCTAAAAACCTAAACTAACCGCCATAGAGGGTAAGAGTTATGGTTCCAGTTATGGAAAGCATTAGGGTTAACGTGAAAAAAATTGGGTTTGGGGTGTCCAAAACCTACATGTTTGGAGAACAGTCAACACTAGTTAGTAGCCTTCTGTTCTGAGAGTCCAAAACAAGCAAGGCTAGTCTATAGAAGCCATAGAGAAAAAAGAAAAGGACCTTCAAAGTTGAAAATATCCTGATCCTTAAATTCTCTGTTTTCCTATGTTTATTAGATTCCTGATGTAATTATTATATCTAAGGTAAGGCTGAGGATTGAATCGTTCCGAATTTTCTTACATAAGTTCATCTTTTGAACGTTCATCATTCTAGGTGAGTTGAAATGCAAGATAAACTTTCATATTATCCTTTTTTTTGTGTGTGATTTTCGGTGCCTAAATGTAGAATTGCCGGATGACCTCACCGCCTGTCTGCTGACCATGTCTGCAACTCTTGTACCTGGCTGCACCTTCGCACGTCATCAACTCATGAGCTGCAATTTCCATGGGTGGTAACCTGGGAGTCTCCCTCTCCAACATGCCTTGTAGCAGGCTCTGGTGGATGCCGGAAGGCTTCTTACACCCCGCTCTCTGGCATAGTTCAATAAGTCATCTCTTGTGGTGACCCAGAGGATCCACTACCATCCCCATGACAACCCTTTTAACTAAATGTTCTGCAGTGCTTCCGATGCAACGTCACTTCTGGTCTGACTTCACTTCGAGTTAGTAACGATGGACTAGAAGTGATGGAGAACAAGAAGTCCCACAGAACAGTAAATTTACCCTTTAAATCCCCTAAAAACCTGAACTAACCCCAATATAGGGAAAGAACATGTCCCCAAGGTACAGGTTTTCACCCGGATTTACAGACGCTTTTAGGTTTTGAATGCAGTCTGTAAACCGGGTGTCAACCTTTTACACAGACCTCAATGGAAAATCCGTGCAATGGCCCCCACTGCACGGTTTTTCAGCCGGACGTTTTTTTTTACAACACCAGTCGGTCCGAAAAACATAGAACATGTTCTTTCTTCTGCTCATTTTTCGGGCGGAACATGAACATGTCAATGCGAATGGGGAGGGCTTGAATCTGCAAATAAACGTGGACAAAAGCTGTCCCGCTGCGTTGCCAAAAAAGACCATAATACCGGTCGGAATTTCTCCGGACGGTATTTGGTCTTTTGCCGTGTAAACGGGCACCCTAAGGAGTTATGTTCTGTTATGGAAGCATTAGGATTAGAGTAAAAAAATTGAGTTTGGGGTGTCCCAAACCTACATGTTTGGTGAACAGACAACACTAGTTAGTAGGATTCTGTTCTGAGGGTCCACAGCAAAGGCAAGGACATAGTCTGTAATAGCATAGTGATAAAAGAAAAAAGGTACTTCAAAAGTGGAAACAATATTTCCCTGGATCGTAAATTCTCTGTTCTCCTTTGTTTTATTACATTCCTGTTGTAATTATTATTTGTATGGTAAAGCTGAGGATTGAATTATTCCGGATTTTCTTGCATAAGTTCATCTTTTGAACGTTCATCATTCTAGGTGAGTTGAAATGCAAGATAAACTTTCATAATATCCTTTTTTTTTGTGTGATTTTCGGTGCCTAAATGTAGAATTGCCGGATGATTGATCGACGTCTCAGCAACGCACCGCGCCAAACAACTGTTATTGCCATTGTATTAAAATTCCAAGATTAATTCCAGCAACTTAACTTTCAAAAAAGTCAATGTTCTGTGCACAATGTAGAAATGGTACAGAAGGTGCCTATTTTTTATTTTTTTCTTCTTTTTGAGTCCTGCTGTCAGCTGTCTTATGCTAACAGTATCTGCATGGGGCTCGTGTTTATCATGTGCTAATAGCATGAAATATATGTGTCGGCCGCGGACATACGAACAGCGTGACATACAAAAACTTGACCATTCCTGTCAAATCAAAAATAATAGGAGTTGTGCCATCGGCTGCGCTACGATCTCATTGGACATTACCAGGTTGCAACATGCTGGACTAGGTAGCGAAATCTATTAATATGGAAGCAGCATATTTCTTGTAAATGTTTAATTTTATACAAATATATTTAGATGGAATGTTTTTTTTTTTTTTTTTGGGACGGTTTAGATGAAAGCTGTTGATATTTTGAAAAATATTGGCAATTATACCTCAATGAAGCAATTTATGAGCAATGAATTATCATAGGCATGTCTCATTTACATTAGTGTTTATATTTACTTTTGTTAATTATCAGGCAAATATTCCATGAAAAGATTATATCAGTAAGGGGGCTTAAACATCAGGCCGTATCACAGAGCCTGTTCTTTACAGCCAGCTTCAGACTCCCACTTCCTGTTCAGAATGTGGGTGATTCTACAGCTTCCGGCTCCTACTTCCTGTGCAGGCTTTGGGTGATTCTACAGCTTCAGACTCCCACTTCCTGTTCAGAATGTGGGTGATTCTACAGCTTCCGGCTCCTACTTCCTGTGCAGGCTTTGGGTGATTCTACAGCTTCAGACTCCCACTTCCTGTTCAGATTGTGGGCGGTTCTACAGCTTCAGGTTCCCTCTTCCTGTTCAGATTGTGGGTGATTCTACAGCTTTAGGCTCCCACCTCCTGTTCACTTTGTGGGTGATTTTACAGCTTCACACTCACACTTCCTGTTCAGATTGTGGGTTTTTCTACAGCTTCAGTCTCTCACTTCCTGTTCAGGCTGTGGGTGATTTTACAGCTTCAGGCTCCCACTTTCTGTTCAGATTGTGAGTGATTCTACACCTTCAGGCTTCCACTTCCTGTTCAGATGGTGGGTTATTCTACAGCTTGAGGCTCTCACTTTCTGTTCAGATTGTGGGTGATTTTACAGCTTCACTGTCCCTCTTCCTGTTCAGATTGTCAGTTATTCTACAACTTTAGGTTCCCACTTTCTGTTCAGATTTGGGGTGTTTACAGCTTGTCCACTTCCTGTTAATTGTAGTATTCACCCCTTCAGGTTTCCCATTCCTTTTTAGATTGGGGGTTATTCACAGCTTAGGCTCTCATTTCCCTGTTCAATTGGGGGTATTTATACTTCAGGCCCCCTTTTCCCTGTTAAAGCGGGGGCGGTTCTAAGCTTCGGGTTTCCCATTCCTGTTCAGTTTAAATTAAAAAGTTACCTTAAAATTTAAAAAGTCCCTATCCCATTAATATGTGTAGGGTTTACTAACTTCAACCTTTAATAATAGTTGTTCTCAATGGATTCCAGGAGCCAGACATGAAATCAGAATATCTTCCCGTTTAGATCAATTAGGAACAAATTATTTATATTTGTAATATCAGAATAAGAAGTAGAAATTTTTTTTAAGGCATTTTTATTACTTTCTGCAGAGTCAACAGTTTCCATCCATTTCATTAGTATTTGGTGGCTTTGCCCTTAAACTGTAGGACTTGGGTCAAACATTTTGGATACTTCCACAAGCTTCTCACAATAGTTGGTAGAAATTTTGGTCCATTCCTCCGGACAGAACTGGTGTAACTGAGCCATGTTTGGGGGTCGCCTTTCTCGCACCGGCCTTTTCAGCTTTGCCCATAAATATCTAATAGGATTGAAATCAGGGCTTTGTGATGGCCGCTCCAAAATATTAACTTTGCAACCAGTTTGGCAGTAGCTTCAGGTCATTGTCCATTTGGAAGACCCATTTTCCCCCCCAAAGGTTTAAATTTCCAGCTGAGTCTTGAGATGTTCTAGTATTGTAAATTTAATCTTCTTTCCTCTGTTGCCTTTTATTTTGTGAAGTGCACCGTCCCCCTGCAGCAAAACAACCCCACAAATAATGCTGCCTCCCTGGTGTGTCACATTTGGGGATGGTGTTTTTAGGCTTCCAACTTTTTTTTCCTCCAAACATAAGAGGGCCCATTATGGTCAAACAGTTTTTTAGTTTTGTCAGGAATGTCCCCAAAAATTTAAAATTTCTTTTTTCCCTGGATTTGCAAAAATTTTTCTGCTTTTATGTTTTTTGGAGTAAAGGGTTCTTCCTGGCAAACGGCCTTTTAGCCCATGTTGTACATTTTTTACTTCACGTGAATAATGAGCTTCCCCAAATCTTTATAAAGGTCTTTTGCTTTTTTTTTTTTATTGCACTGTTGGATCCAAGCACATTCATCTTTAGACACAGAAACCCTCTCCTTCCCGGCGGTAATGGCTGGGACATTCCCATTTTTTGTACTTTGGGATAATTGTTTGTACAGATGACCAAAGCACCTTTAGTATCGGAAATGGCACCCCAAAGGTGAACCAGACTTTTGCAAGCCCCAATTTTCTTTCCCCTGATATCTTGGCTTATTTTTTTAGACTTCCCATGGTTACACATTATTTTTGGCTTTGGCAATAGAAATAATTTTTTTTCTAATTGACCAAAAAAAGGGGAAAGGGTTTTTTTGATTTCATGAAGGGGGAAACTCTCCTTAAGAGAGCACCGAACGAACGGGGTTTAGGTTTTTTTTTGCCTTTTCGCCCTCTACTTAGATCTGCATATCACAAGGCATTATGGGAAAGGGGTGGAAGCCCACACGCCCCCCTTTTTTTGATAGTAACAAAACCCCAATTTTTTTGGGCCCACCGAGTCTTGGAAAAAAAAAAGGATTTTTTGCCAAGCCAGTATCTCTCATCTACAGACAACGCTGTTTCGGGATTTTTGTCCCTCTTCAGTGCAGAGTAGAGAAGATACTGGCTGGCTGAGTGGGAGGTATCGGGTAGCTCAGGAAGGGATTTCATGTCAGAGAGAAAAACCTGCAGATGTTTTTTTTAATGGAAACTTCTGATTTCAATTGTATGTATTTATAGTTTAGGTATTTATTTATTATTTATTTATTTATTTAATTAAAAAAGTAAGTACCCCGTCATGTCCACTCATCTAATTCAGTCAATTATAAATATTTTTAATTATATTTTTTTTATTTTTACATATTTAAATTTATTTTTATTTATTCACCTATTTTATATTTGTTGGCATTTATTGAAATAAAAAAGTAAATGCCCTGATATTCCCACTGATCTTATCCAATTGCATAGATTTTCATTATTGTTTCATTTATTTTTGTACATTTTTTATCTTTTTAAGTATTTGTCTATTTTATATCTTTAATCATTTATTGAATTTAAAAATGTAAACACTCATCTCCACATTTTGGACGTTTGTTTTGCTTTCTGTGCCCCTGTTTAGAAGATTTCAGTCTCTCATATGCTGCCCCTGTTTAGGAGATTCCACCTCACTTTCTGTCTCTCATCTACTGCTGTGGCATGCTGGCACTTGCAGTTCCACAGCTCCTAGTTGTTGTGGGACATAGAACTACGTGTCAGAACATGTTAAACACATCTACTAATCAGCATCCATACAATTAGTATGTGTTTTGTGTGGAATGCTGGAACTTATAGTCCCACAACTACAAATGCCAGCATAACACACATGTACTAATTGTATGGGTGAAGTACAGTACTGTATTTTACATTGGAGGCAACTTGGGAGGGTTGGAGGGTCTGGGAACCATAAGAATAGATCTGACGTGCCGGGGCCGGCAGTGCAAGACAAGAGCGTTGTGCCAGCATGCCACAGAAGCACATGTTAAACAATTACAAATCAGCACCATTTTTGTATGTGGTGTGGCATTTGGTATTTATTTCCACAGCTACAAAATTTGCTTGAAAACAGGGGAACTAAAATATCAGCATGCTAGAGCAGAAATTTTATCACAATCTAAGAGTTCCCATACAATTGTAATGTTGGTGGAATTGGAACATGACCCCAAAACTACTGTACAAATGCCACTCCCCCAAAATGTACTAATTATATGGGTGAATTACATGCTGTATTTTACATTGGAGGCATCCTGGGAGGGTAGGAGGGTACAGAAACAGTAAGAATAGACCTGCCATGCTGGGGCCAACAGCGCTGGGGCCAAAAGCGCGAGACAAAAGTGGTGTGCCAGCCTGCCACAGCAGCACCTGTTAAACACATCTACTAATCAGCACCCATATATTAGTAGGGTTTGGGGAAAAGCGGGCACTTGTATTTTTCCACAGCAAGGTGTTTGTGGAAAACTGGCCAAATTTTCCACAGCCAATTTTTAAACACATCTACAATTTAGCAGCCAAGAATTTGTATTGTGTGGTGTGGCATGCTGGCATTGTAGTTCACAGTACTAGTTGCCTGGAAAAATGGAGTACAAGTCCCAGAACCCACAGCTGCACTTTTTTAAACACTCTACTAATCAGCACCCAAAACAATTTATATATATTTTGGGCACGGCACTTGAGTCCACAGCACTGTTTCAGGAAGGTTTAGTTTTTATTTTTAACTACTTACTAAATTTTATTCCGACACTGAGCCCCACTTGTAACAAGTCGAAGCGTTGTAAGTAGGGGACTGCCTGTATTTATTAAGTAAGTCCCTGGATACGTCCATTGATCTAATTTATTTCTATGAAAATCAAACTTTCTTGTTTTGTAATTTAGACTTTTTTCAGTTTCTAGTAACTAAACCTGTTTTCCTTTCTAACTTCCTTACTGATTTTCCCGGATTTTAAAGGAATTTGTCAAATCAGCTGTGACACTGGATTTACATCCGTCGGAATCTCATAAACTCTTCTTGAAAGCAATTGTTCTTTCCCCCCCATTGTCTGACACGTCCCAGAAAGATCAGAGGCGTCTATGTATTTGATGTTTGTGTACGTTGCAGTATTGTGTTTTTCGTGTTTTTTTGTGGCACATGGTGACAGGGGCTCCATATACTTCCCTGTGACTGATGCTTTGCCAAGTGTTAAATATAAGCAGATCACAATGTACCTGCTTCGCCCGGGGGTCTGAAAGAGGCATACTTTTTCATTTTGGGATGAAACTTTTCTCGAAACCCCTTTTGGCACAAATTATAAGTTTTTCCCCTGTGCCTCGCGCCCGCCTGTTGTGTTCTCCGTAGGACGCATCTCTAAGAGAATGAGAAAGGTTGCTATAAAGTTTATGTCCTATGTCCATCACCCTCGGTGGTTGTAATAGACTGAACGGTGACAACAAATGTCCTATTTTTATGAAACTAAATCATGTGACAATAAAACGCTATGGAAAAACAGAGGCCGGATTGATTTTCTTGTCTGTGAACATTGAAGGAAACAAAAAAAAAAAAAACCTTCCGCATCCAAAGAGGATGAGCAATAGATTCACTTGACTGCGTCTCTACACTGGAAAAGTGGAAGGCTTCCATTGTGACTCCCAGGCAGCGGCCCGGGGGAGCTCCGACTCACATTGTTTCATTTCCCTCACTCTCCTCCAAAAACAACGTGACCGAGATGAACTTTTTCGTTATTGCCTCTTCACTCACAGTTTTATCAGATGGAGTTTAGTTTTTTTTTTTTTTAATCTTTAAAGGTAATGACTTTTTCCCTACTTTAGGATGAAAATTGGAAGATATCAGACAACTGGAACTTGCTCAAGGTAAGTACAGGCAGTCCCCGGGTTACGAACAGGATAGGGACTGTAGGTTTGGTCTTAAAGGGGTTGTCTCACTACAAGGATTGTTTTTTTATATATTAAAGATCTTGCAAAAACAAGTCACTTTGCAATATGTGTCCATTAACAGTGTCCTACGTATTCCAAGATATCCACTCTTGTATGAGCTGCATCAGCTCCTTGGGTCGCTATAGCTACAGACCTGTTTGATCTCTCCTGATAGGCTGCCAGCACTGGTTGCTATAGCTACAGACATGGCTTCTACTGCAGCCTAGTGGAAGCCAGTAAACACGCCCCTGATTTCAAAGGACTGAAGCACGATGAATCACTGTAGTGAGACAGTCCCTTTAAGCTGAATTTGCTTGCGAGTCAGAACAGGTAGATTTACTAAATGCAACTCCAGCACAAATGGTTACTATTTTGTTTTGGATAGTGCAGGAAAGGGTTTTTACATTTGTTTTGCTGCCCCTGATAAGAAAATTTCACCTTATGTGCTGATGTGGCATGCTGGAACTTGTCCATCCACAGCTTCTATCTGCTGTACAACATGGAACTACAAGTGCCAGCATGCCTCATAAGTCTCCGTTTGTAACTAGGGAACAGATGTAAGTTGAAACGGTGTAAGTCGGGGACTGC